>MKEJ01066883.1:0-10107 GCA_001753735.1 Embelia ribes | reverse complement strand
AAGAAAGAAAGAAATAAAGAAAGAGATGGAGTCGTACTCGTCGTCGGCGGAGATGGCGCTGAAGACGTGGGAGCTGGAGAACAACATCATCATCTCCTCCGCCGCCGGAGACACCCCCTCCTCGGCTGAGGCCGACGCCGTTTTCTACTACGACGAGACCGCCCAGTCCAAGTTCCAGAGGGACAAGCCCTGGGCCTCCGACCCCAACTTCTTCAAGCGTGTTCGGGTCTCGGCCCTCGCCCTGCTCAAGATGGTGGTCCACGCCCGATCCGGCGGCAACATCGAGGTCATGGGGCTGATGCAGGGCAAGACCGACGGGGATACTATTATAGTCATTGACGCTTTTGCCCTCCCCGTTGAGGGGACAGAGACCAGGGTTAATGCCCAGAACGATGCTAACGAGTACATGGTCGATTATTCCCAAATCAACAAGCAGGTTGTTTTCGTAATTGTTCTTCTTATGGGGCATTGCCTCCTAGTTCCTTTAAATTAACTTGCCTTATTCTTCTTTTTTACTTATTGATTGATTGAGGCTAGTGCTAGCTAGATATAGTGTGATTCTGTACCAAATTAGCCTAGGGTTTTTGTTTCAATTTGGCATTAGTGCTCTATAAAAATTCTGAAGTATTTTGTTATACCTGCTATTATTATTAGGGGTTGAGAAAGTTCTCAACTTACTTTAATATTGTTGTTGCCAGAGTTATTAGGGCTGTTTTTAGGTTTCTTTAAATAAGTGAGAAACTAGCTCATTGTGCTTATTTTAGTGATTGAAACTCTCTTTTCAAAGATTTGAAAGAATATGCGCTACTGCTAGACTATGCTATTCGTTACGAAATTGTATTTGGGTTTGCTTATGGTTGTGCGATGCATATTCTGGAATAGGCAATAATTACTGAAAAATTGCATCTTCTCCAAATTCAGACCAATCATGAAAATTGCAGGTTATTATTATTAATATTGTTGTTATTACTATTTAGAGTTCTTTTTTAGTTTCTTGAAATAAGTGATGAACTGGCTTATTTTGTGCTTAATAATTGCTTCAGGATCTTTAGTTAGAGATTTGTGCTGGATTATGTGATTTTTTATGAAATTAAGTTGGGGTTGTTATTTAGCAAGTTCGTCATCCACTGGCTTATGCTTATCCATTGATATAAATTTTAGTTCGAAAACTTGTTATGGAAACCAATATGTTGCGTTTTCATGTGAAATCAGGTTAGGGTTTTCTCCTAATTTCTTTTAAGTACCTGATTAACTTGCTTATTGTGCTTATTTAGTGGTTGAAAAACTCTAGTTAGAGACTTGTGAGTAAGCATCAATGCTTCATAATGTGATTTTGTAAGAAATCAGCTTAGGGTTTTTATTTGGCTTATGGTTGCGCAATAAGTATTCCAAAATAAGCTATAATTATGTATCCAATTGCATCTTTTCCAAATGCAGAACAATGTGAGAACTTTTGGGGTTTAACTTGTTTGAATAATCCCTAATGCAAGACATGGTGTTTTTGTATATAAATTCAAGTTATGGTATGCTTGAGAAGATAAGGATTTGGTATCAAAAGTCAAGTTATTAGAGTTTTTTCTTTCTCAATATCAGTTAAGTCATGAACGGGTTTAGTATGCTTATTTATTGATTGATGAAATTTAACGAGGAACTTGTTCGAGTTAGCACTAATGTTACATCCTGTGATTTGGTATGAAATTGGATTAGGGTTTTTCTTTCCAAATCATATCATCACTCTTATTATGCTAATGCATTTAGTGTTGTTTGTGAATATCAGTCTTGTTTGTGAATATCTTATTGCTTGATATTGGATATTCATATGAAATCAGGGTTAGGTTTTCTTTTTCTATAACTTCATTTGCTGGCTTATTATGCTGACCTATTTTATTGATTTTTGGAGACTTGTGTAAGGAATCCCTGATACTGGATACTGTTTCTCGTGTGAAAATCTTGAAACCAGAATCAAATAGCGAGTATTATGGTTTTATGTTTGTGGATGCTCTACAATGAATCCGTGCAAGTACATCATCAGCTAGTTTCAGACAAACATGGAGCTTATTAGGGGTTTTCTTTCTTAAAATCACCAAGCATGTTTATTTGTTGATTTTAACTTTTGTCACATACTCAATTGTAAAATTCGTGCTAGTTAATTTAATTATTGTTTGAAGTGTCAAGGTTAATTGGTTATGGTGAATACAATATTATAGATGTGTAAAATCCCTAGTGCTAGTTAATATAATTATTGTTTGAAGTGTCATGGTTAATTGGTTATGGTGAATACTATATAATAGAAATTAGGTTATGTTGTGGGGTCGTGAAAATTTGGAATCTTTTGCTTAACTAATCACTGGAATATGCAGTTATGCCCATCTAATAGTTAAACTTTAGTTAGAGACGTGTTAACACATTTACTCATCACTCGTTCACATGAGTTGTCTGTAAGGAGTAGTTGTTTTGCTTACAACTTTATGCAAAATTTATGATAGTTCAAAACATTGGTTTTGCCTTATGTTGAAGGGTTGAGCAGAAGACCAGTCCTAGTATGATTTATGTTTTGGAAGATCAATTTCTAACATTTTTTTTCCTTTATTACAATAGACATTTAAGTACGTACCTTAAAGGTGCCACTGTTGTGCCATTTGTTGGTTCGTTCTTTAATGTAGAATATTGCGATGCAGGTTGGGAGGTTGGAGAATGTGGTTGGATGGTACCATTCTCACCCTGGTTATGGATGCTGGCTTTCTGGTATTGATGTTTCAACACAGATGGCCAACCAGCAGTTTCAAGAGCCGTTTTTGGCTGTTGTTATTGATCCAACAAGGACTGTTTCAGCTGGGAAAGTTGATATTGGTGCGTTCAGAACCTACCCAGAAGGATATAAGCCGCCAGATGAGCCCGTTTCTGATTATCAAACCATCCCTCTAAATAAGATTGAAGACTTCGGAGTACATTGCAAACAGGTTAATATTCTTACTTGTTTTATCTGTTGTTTCCTGTCAACCATCATTTAAGGTTTGATAGCTTAGTGTGGTGTGTTTTTCAGTATTACTCATTGGACATCACTTATTTCAAATCATCACTTGATTGCCACCTTTTGGATCTGCTATGGAACAAGTATTGGGTGAATACTCTCTCCTCATCACCGTTACTGGGGAACAAAGATTATGTTGCTGGACAAATTTCTGATCTAGGTATTTTAAATTACCTTTACATTGCTTACAAATGTACAATAATTTGTTTTATTACCTTTTCCGGTAATACTACCTTAAACTTTTGTAAATTCAACAACTTCTAGTTCTTAAAATACCTTAAAGCCACGGAATGAATTTGGATTCTCTACCTCCTTCATTGTGCCCCTTTTATGTTCCCTATGTATTTTTGGTTTCAAAATCATAAATAAATTAAAATGACTCTTAGTACCATTACACATGTTCCAAGTGAAAACATAATTATTCAATATTGTTATTATACAATTGTCGACATTTTCAACTTCATAGTTCCGTTGAGCATAGAAATGGAAAATGAAGGTTACATTGCTTTGTAATGTAAAAAATTTCTTACTTGCTTGATGTGTAATGGTATTACGAGTCATATTACATGTCATATTTATTTTGTATTTTGGAATAAAAAATAATAAGGGGCATAGAAGGGGTACCATGGAGGGGGTAGAGGATCTAAACTCGCATTGAATCTTGCATTATGTGCAAACTTAGAAGTTTTGCTGTTTTCTTTTAGTAACTCCCACTTTTTTTATAATGGCATAGCCGAAAAGCTGGAACAAGTTGAAAATCAAATTTCTCACCCGCGATATGGGCCAGGTTCCCTTCATCAAAAGAAGAAAGAGGTAAGTGCATATTTGTCAAATGGCTATTCTTTTTTGTTTTTTGTTTTGCTATTACTTTTGTTTAAAGTGTACTTTGATAAAATGTTTTTCATCTGGTGAATTCGCTCCTTGATTTTTATCTTTCTTCTGATGGTTCAACTCATGGGGGGCTTGCATCGGTATCTATTCTGAAATTACGTAGTCAAGTTGCATTCAACAATGTTCCAGTAGGTCATTTAGCCATTCAGTAATCCTTTTACCTCCGTCTTGGTGTTTTTTTTTTTGGGAAATTTCGATTTTCATTAAAAGAAGAAACTATACAAACAAAGGCAGAGCCAAGCTCCCCTAACCAGAAGAAAAACATAACTAGCAAAACATGGAAGCTACACCCTCATATTTTTCAAAAATCTGATGGTTAAGCTTCCATTGATGCTGAATGTTCAGATTTCTATTAGATGTACAAAAATCTGATGGTTAAGTTGCCATTGATACTGAATCTTCAGATTTCTATTAGACTTAGCAACATTAGTCAATCTGTTGAGACTATTAACAACCAAAAAAGTAATTTGCTGCTAAAGAATTGTCTTTGAAAATGATAGAAGCCCACTCCACCCAGTTAAGCCAAAGATTAACATTTGAAAGAAATCCGGCTTTATGAAGAAGATTCTTCCAAACTCTTCTAATAAACGAACACTGGAAGATCAAATGATCAATACTCTCCTCCATGCTTCTGCACAAAATACATTTGCTAGCTAGGCTGATACCCATATTCTGCAGTCTGTCTTCAGTAACGAGCCTTCTTTTTATTGCCAACCAAAGCATAAAGCTGCATCCAGGAATAGATTCCTTAACCTGGGAAGGTGAGACCGAGCTACCGCAGGATTCTTTTATCTAATATTCTCCTATGCTGAAGAAATAGGAAACTTGTTGCTGGATCAGGAACCCAGACTGTACTATCAGGTGTAGAAGGTTGAGGTTGAGCGATTTCATTAAGGTTCAGGAACTCATTAGGGGTATTTTGTGGCCATGATCAAGTAGCATGATAAATAAAATTGTTTAACTTTAGCTCCATGGTCAATGCCTGATTCGTAGATAAATCTAGGAGGCAAGAAATTTTGCAAAGGACCAATGGGGAGCCAGGAATCAGAACAAAAGAAAATGGAAGCCCAATCAACCAACCAAGCCAAACACAACTGAACCCTTAATTGAGAGAATCCAAATACAATCTTTCATGAAAAAAAACACCACAAAACACCTCAGACAAAAAACTATTAATCATCTCACCCTGACAATCTAAAATTCTAGTCAATCTGCCAATATTTCTCTAGCCGACAAACAAGTATCAATGCATCTCACCTTTTTATAAACATTAGACAATAAAAACATGTACGCAGGGATTTTATTGGTTAGTACATGTTTTTTTCCTTTCTCGGAAAGATGAAAAAGTATTTTGATGAAAGAAAGCATCTCTAGTTTTTTTCCTCACATTCCCATGGGATACAGGGGTTTGCTATAGTTCACTTATAGGATCAAGGTGTATTAAACAAATATTGAAATGAGATAACTACTTTTTGCAATTTGATGAATCACCTTCCCAGCAAAAGGAATACGAAAAGGTTCTGTGCAGAATATCCCGCGTCGTGCTAATGCAATAAGTGACGTGTTAACAGCTATTGATAATTCCATTGGCAGCTCGGGCGGGATGACAGACGTAATGATCAATGAACAACTCAGAAAGAGCTTGTATTTACTCCTTGTCGGATCCTCCAGCCCCTGCATTAAAGGCATTCTGACAATTATCAGAAATCCAGAAAAACCAGGCCAAGAGCATCATGAATCAAAGAGAAGAAGCTTCTAGATATAACTATGTCTAGTCAATTTAAGAAAAGCCAGTGCCAGACGTGTTCACACCTTTTTTAGTACATAACCAGCAGCTATGACAGCAAACACAACTAAAAACAGAATGAATAGCCCACTTTCCCAGCTGTTAGCAGTTACCTACAACACGGCCAAGCATTATTGCAGAATAACATTGATAATTAGTAAAAAACAGGGCCAACTAATTAAACGACAAAATTAAATACCCTCTCAGTAGAAAACAAGATAGTCCGCATCAATTTTCCTTGGCTTGTTTCAAATCCAGTTCTCAGAACCACCGCCAAGCAACCCCCATCAGGAGTCCTCACATGAAAGTTCTAATAGTGAGGTCAAATAAAACACAAATTAGAATACAAAACTTGAAGCACATTAATTGGGGTTTTGGGGAAAGGGGGTATGATAACAACCTTATCTGCCGCATGCTGCAAAATCTTTGTCCCACCGAAAAGAACATGGCTTTTATCGCGCCTCACTGATAACTTCTCATCACTTCCTCTACCCGTGACCGCAACCTGGAAAAAAATAGCAGCATTTTGAAGAGGATAGAAAGCGGATACAATAAAAACCAAGGAAAAATCCCTTGACAATTCAACAACAACCGCAATTGTTTTCCACACAATTCATTAAAAGCCGTGCAGCTAGTGTCTGAAAGATCTAACCAATTGTCACCAAAGAAAATAAGCACGGACCATTCAACAAGGAATTTTGCCACCCCAATACAATTATAATCATCAGTTTGAGAGTAGCGATTGACAGTAAATCTTATACAACTTACCACCAAAACAAAACGAAGACCGAAAAAAAAAAAGAATAAAGACACAACTTACCTCAAAAAAGAATAGAAAAAAGACACATGCATAAAATATAACACCCCAAAAAACAAGAGTAGGCAAGCAACAGCAAAAAAGACTAACAAATGAAGATCAATCCCAGGAAGAAAACATTTTTATAAATACCAGTTTTAATAAAAAAAAAAAAAAAGAAAAGAAAAGAATATCAATTCTATATACAGATGGTGTAGAAATTTTCATCCACAAGCGGCTTTGGATGCATAACATATGCCCTCGTAGTTAGTTCATACATGGTGACCACAACATAGGCATGTGTGCCATTCATCCAAGGTTAGTAGTGGACAAAAAACTCTCGACGGTTGCTGTATAGAAATAAAACCATAAGAAAACAGGCACATTTTCCATTCATCCAAGGCTAATTGTGGACAAAAGTACCTCTTAAAGCATTAAAAGAACATCAGCAACTATAATTTAAACTAAAATAGAAGAAAATAAAAACAAACAAAACAAAGAAAATTTGTGAAACTGTAGCAAAAATACAAACATCGTGATACGCCAAAATGATTTAGGATAAAATATTGTAACACTTGAAGTCGGAGATATTACAAAATTAATCAAACAGAACAGAGAACCACCTTCCACTGGGGGGTAGACTCGCCAGTGAGAATGGCTTCATTTACTATAGCACTTCCAGCTAATATAAGCATATCAGCAGGCACAGACTTATCTTCCCCATTCTCACCAGTAGAGCGTCCAATGGACACAACATCACCAGGGAGAAGATCTGTACCCGAGAGTTTCACCCACCTATAATCCCCAACATCAAAAGTTCTCACATAAATCTACAAAATTATTGAATAATTACAAAAAATTGAACATAAACATGTTGAAAGAAACTCACTTTCCGCCACGATACACCATTAAAGTCTGACTATCCACTCTAACACGTCTCAGCTCGGTTAAAGTTTTCAATCGGCTCTTTGCCATTGTTGACTCGAACATGAAAAGCATAAACAGGGTGAACAAACTATAATACCAGTATTCGTCCAGACACCAGAGACCCACGCAGAAGACCTAAAGGTGGGAGAAAATGTGGTGGTTAGGTAGATAAAAAGTTATCTCGGATCAATGATACAGCAAATTAAGAAGCACTTAGAGATAAGAGTCAACCTGAAATACAAAGAAGGGCTCCATGCAATGCTCTTTCATTAACTTTTGGAAAGTGGGTTGTGGATATTCAAAACTGCACAGCCAAGGAACATCCAAATTAAAAGAAGCAACTAAATTAAATCCACAGATAGAACCCCAAGGTCCACTAAACCAAATTAGCCATATAAAGCAAGAAATCAGTCAGTAATACCCATATACAAAAGCCACAAGGACAATAAGCAAAGCAATCCATTACAGCTACTTATTGAAGCAGAATGTCACAGTAAGCACATTGATAAGAGAATGGTGAAGGAAATATGACAATATAGTTATGCATATAAGGTTCGAAGAGCATCACGAGCAGATATGCACCCAATGTCAGCTGGAAGCACACACAGCAACTTACTGCTATCATCCTCATAAATCCTCCTTTCCTGGTAATCTCTATGTTCAATTGGCTTACCAACATAAACTCAATTGATCAAAATAGACCCACAAAAAAAATTAAACAGAAGGCTCACTGGTTAAGTTTGTGCAGCATGGGCAGGTATGCACGTAAATCAAGAAAAATTAAATCTCTTAGACCTACAAATAACACTGCTCCCAAACAAAGTTGAGTAACAACCAGGAATTGATCCCCCAAAGGAGGAAAAGATAGTTAATTTAATAACCAAAAATACTGAGCACGCAAGGTGCTGCAAAAAGGTGAGAAACCTACACATTGTGTCCCCATTTTTCAGTAGCAGCATTAACTTTTGCTTCAGAACCATGGCCAGTGTTTTTGAGATAATAGCCAAATGATTCCTTTGAAGGATATGGAAGCTTGCAGAAGTTCTCTCTCTCCGTTGAATAGATAAACTGTTGCTTTCTAAACTCAAAATAAATCTCTTCCTCCACTGTGGATGAAGGACCTGCAAGCTGCGCAACAAAAATTAAGTTTTCGAAGACAAAAGGCGCAAAATAAATCAAGAAAGGAAATACAAAACTAAATGCATATGCAACTAGTCACATAATATAAAAATAAAAGATACAATTCTCACAATAAATTCAAACAAATTTCACTCCTATGTTCTTGTGTTAAAAAGCGGAGTCCACTGGAGGCAACAAAAGGTGAATATTGAAAATCAACACAATGGTGCATTTTCACATGAAAACAATACCCTCCCCTCACAGGTTATAACATGGAAAGGAAAAAAACAAAAGCCTCTATTCAACAAAAATATAGCGAGTGAAGTAAAAGGACGAAAAAGGAGAAACATTCTTCATCTTTATGAAGCCATCTTTGGTTACCCAGGGGAAAAAAAAGAGTAGCCACTACAAGCCCCCTTCCACTTAACAATCTATGAGAACTCCTAAAATTCAAGAATATTAAATTACTAAAATTGCAATTCTCTACCACCCTCTTCAAATAAGTACTTTCGCTAAAACTAAAGATGATCAGATTAATTCACTAAATAAACATGCACAAGCTCATTACAAAAGATACGGTTGCGAGCTCAGAGTTCTTAGCTGAACGGCATGGCCTAGAAACTGAAAAGAAAAGACAAAGGGCAGAATTGGCAAGAGAGAGAAAATATATCAGATGGAAGAGTGCGGAGGAGCACTGTTTGGCCTTTCATAGTTAGGAATCAACCTTCATTTGAGGCGTCATCTAGGAAGCACAGACACTCCAAAATAGGTGCCGTGTCTGTGTCGGACACGTATCGGACACACATACTCCGACATCCTGAAATTTTTTCGCTTTTTTTAAATAATATCATATGGGTTATAATATTTTTCCCTAGAATATACATCGTATACTAGCGCTTGAAAGTGGTCGACGATTTTTCGTGATCGTGATTTGGCCTTGGAAAAAGATTCAATGTGATTAAGCGTAAGTTATAATTGTGACATCCGCTCGGTATTTTGACAGTATCTCACAAATCGTAAATCCGATTGTGGCTTATTATATAGATATGGAAAGATATTTCATGTATCTACGACTTTTACGCTTTACCAAAAATTTAATTCGAAGTGGATAATGGTCAAAAAGTGGTTCGAAGCATTCAGCAAAAACATGTCAAGAGATGTGACACCAGTTTTGTATTTTGGTCATGTCTCTCAAACCGTAACTCCGATTTGTCCTTACAAAATATCGTTGGAAAGAGGATTCATTTATCTATAACTTTTATGTTTTGACGAAGCTAATTTGAGGTGTAGAGGGGTCAAAATAGAGCCCAAAGTGATTGAGCCAGTGCAGTCAACTCTTACCCACGTGTCCTACCATTTTGTTTGAGCCAGTGCAGTCAGCTCTTACCCACAGGTCCCACCATTTTGTTTGGTTATAAAAATATTTTTAAAACATCTTTTGGTAAAAAACACAACAACAACCAATGGAAAAAGAAGGAGAAGAGAGATAGAAGAAAGAGAGAATCGGGTTTCTAGAGCTTGGGACTTCGTCCCCGGAAAATAAATATATATTCGGAC
>MKEJ01066875.1:0-14365 GCA_001753735.1 Embelia ribes | reverse complement strand
AAAACAAAACAAAACAAAACAATGGAAGAGGATTATACTAGGCGTAACAAAACAAAAGAAGGGGAGACAAAGTATAGAGGGGTAAGGAAGAGGCCATGGGGGAAATACGCGGCCGAAATACGCGATTCCGCTAACCATGGTGCCCGCGTTTGGCTAGGAACGTTCGACACAGCTGTGGAAGCAGCTCAGGCTTATGATCGAGCCGCTTATTCGATGAGGGGTCATTTGGCCATTCTCAACTTCCCCGAGGAGTACAGCTTGCCCAGTAGCAATGGTCACTTTAGTACTAATAACGAGTCTCGGTCATCATCTTCTTCTTATTCTACGCAAGGGAAACAAGTATTCGAATTTGAGTACTTGGATGACAAGGTGCTGGAGGATCTCCTCGTAAGTAAAGAAGACAGAGATGAATAATTAAGTTTTTAAATTTTTTTCGTGGTGGTGAGTCAAGCGTGAATAAATTCTGTTTTCTCTGAGACTGTATTTACGATTGCATGTAACACTTTGTGTTTGATCGTGGCGCTTCTTATTATCCACTCCCTTAAGATACCGTAATTTGAACTTGAATATCCTGAATCGTTGTAATTCGAGCATGCACGATTACATTGTAAATACTTATTAGCCTTATGTTTGACCTTTCTAAGACTACGAATCGTTAGTGCATATGAAACTCATGTATAACCTTGCTATGAGACTGAATTCCAAGCGCATATGAAAAGTATTCGGCTTGATCACCGCTCTTCTTAGGATCCACTGTTATTAGGTACTTTTTTTTGGGGTAAGTTTCTTAAGAAGAAAAATGTTTGAACTATTTTTCGATTTGTGTGTGTCATTGTTAATCAGTATTGTTTCAATTTCATTCGATGTCTCAGAAAGAAACCTCTCTATAGGTCCTGTAACGTGGCTCCATCCAGTGGCGAACCCGAGTTTTTCAGCAAGGGAGGCGGGTCTTCGGTCCGCCAATGACTATAGTATTAACGACGAGACTCCTATATAACCTTAATGTGACTCTGCATTTGAGTGTATATTAACTTTTCCGATTGATCAACGCACTATTTAGTATGCACTTCCTTTACGTTTTTGTTGTTTTTGTGCATGCTAAACTTTTCCGATTGATCAACGCGGATCCTATTAAACCAAAATGTGGAACCAAAATCATGTATTTTTCCATATATTTTTGTTCGGAGAAAGAAAATAAATCTATGCATAGTTTGCATATGATTTAATTGATATCAGAGAAGTTCCAAGGATGTTGCATATATAAAGAAAGAACAATATGCATAAAGGAAGCAAAAGAACCCATTCACCATTGCTTACATATAACATTATTTTGGGCCAAATCTGGAGAAAATGTGCTTTTTCAGATAAAAAGCCCACATGTTATAGAATTTTTTTATTCTAAATTTATGATTTGTATAATTGATTATTCAGGAAATAAAGTACTGTACATTTGACTTTCAATTTGTGTCAGTGCAAAACAAAACAACATAGACAGTTTCTAGTTTTGGTATTCGATTATTGGAGAGATCTTTACCAAAAAAGGAAAGAAAATAATTGGGCCTTTTCTGTGATTATTAATTGGATCTTGTTTGTAGACACATCACTAACCAAAATATATTTCTTTTAAATTTTTCCATGTTGAGCAATAATAGAGGTCACTAACTTTAGTCATTACTTTTAAACGCATAGTTTTTCTTCGATGATTATTGATGATGAGGAAAACTAGAAACACCTTTCGACAAGGTAAGAATGGATAAAAATAAAAAACAAAACGAGTGTTCTCTTTATTTATTTTTTCCAATAAAAAATAATAATATAGACTGAAAAACAACAACTAGGATAAAGGAGACGTTGCAAATTATAAATCTTACTCATGGGTTTCATTTATTCTTCTCCTCTTTGGGTTCGAGTAACTCATCTAGCACCTTATCGTCCAAGTACTCGAACTCAATCACTTCTTTTCCTTCTTGTCCTATCGATGAACTCCCATTCTCAAAACTCCCACTACCGATATTACTCGAAAATGACGAAAATGATGTATGATCATTACAACTTGAAAATTCAGAATGACACTGTTCATTGGGAAAATTTAACACCGCGAGATGTCCCCTCATCGCTAACGCGGCCCTATCATATGCTCGGGCAGCCTCAACAGCTGTATCGAACGTTCCGAGCCACAGGCGGGCCCCTTGCCTCGACGGATCCCTTATCTCTGCCGCAAACTTCCCCCACGGCCTCCTGCGGACCCCACGGTACCGTACTCCTTCCCTTTCTGTCTCCTCAACCCTCTTGTTCCTCCCCTCTTGATTCCTTTCCATGGACATAAGCTTTTTATTTTTAGGGGTCTGTCGTTTGCTATTAGACCAATATATACATAAGACATGTCACAGCTGAGGTGGCAAACATACTGTATTTTGCAAAATGTTCTTCTAGGAAGTTTCCCTAAGATGTATCAAATTTTGGTTCTACGACTCATTGAATATATTCAAAGTTATAATTTTCAACCATTAATTCTTTTTCCTATTTTCAAGTTAAATAAATATTTGGATTCTAACTTTTGTTGTAGAAACGACATTGATTTTGATTTCACGAGCATTGAATAAAGGTTTTGCTGACTAACTATATAGATATGGTCTATTGGAGGGATTTGTTTTCAATCATGGAAAATTTTTTCTTGTAATTTGTAATATTTTTTTAACAAAACTATTGTGTTTTGAAGATAAAGTTACTATAAAATGAGAATAATTTAATACAATTAATTTAAATTAAAAATACTTATTGTAAGTTGTTCACAAGTTATGATAATTTGTATTGAAAATAAATTGATTACTATACATTATAGAATTTTTATTTTTGTACTGAGAGGACTTGCCTGGTGGAGCAATCTCTGTCATGGATGAAAAATATAAAATTCATGGCCATTAACGAAAAAATGATAAATAGATAAATAAAATGACTTGAATAATAGATGGCTGGCTGTGAAGTACACTTCTTATTTTAATTAGTTATCGAAGATATTGTACTAAATGTAGAATGAATATACTTAATTTTTGGACGTTCATATGTTATTTTCATCTGTATCTTAGTCACCCGGGAATTCAACAATAAAAAGAAACAATTGTAATTATGCGTATGTTATTGGAAATAGTGATTGAAATTAAATTATGACCATTGTCCATTCAAAAAAAAAAAAAATTGGGGGTGATTTTAAAACTAAGCAGTTGAGAATTGTTATGCAAATTATATATTACCCACGCACGGTACGAATTTTTTAGACTAAACAATTTCAGCATACAATCACTTGCTATAAAATTGCTCATTTTATAGGAAAAAATTGTAAGTTTTCTTTGTTATGTAACATTATTTTCTTTCATACGTGTCAAGATATGCATAGCAAAATATAAGAAATTTCTACGCATAAATATGTATAAAATTTTACTCCTAAAATTAGTTTGAACCAATTTTGGTATAATTAGCTTCTATGTATACCATTTACTCTTATTTAAAAATTTAAAACTAAAAAGAAATATTAATTGCCCAAAAATTAGAAAACAAAAACAAATATTATTACAGTCTATATAATCAACGGATTACTACTGGTGAATAGTTGTGGGCTAATTCAAAAACATTGAACGCAAAAAAAGGAAGATGGGGCTTCCCCAAATCTGCTGCACCGATATATTAAAATAAAAATTTGATGACAACCCATACTCGCAGTTACAAAATTAGGGAATGGCAATTTGATTGGGTCATAAAAATATATAAATTAAATGTATATAATTAAATTTATAGGTCATTTATATAGCGATTTAATATATCAAATATATTATATTTTATTATTCCGCATTTGTATGTTATTTGCAGAATTATGACATAAAATGAGACAATTTAAAAGCAAATTAGGACGTTCTAGGAGTTATGAGAAAAATGATTATATTTGGACGATGATTTGAAGTTTTAAGAGTAAAAGAATGAGTTTTGAGTAGTTTTGAGCGAGCGATTTGATCACCGTTCATTGAAATGTCTCTTATGTAAAAAATTAGAGTTTTAATTAATTAATGGGAAATTTTGGAATACTTTTTTCCTATCAAATTGGGTATGGTTGGAAAACTCGTTGAATTATATTTCCAATAATTTAAACATAACTCAAACCCGAGTTTTTTACAGCAAATAATGAATTTTCTTTTGAACTAGTGCAGTTCTATAACGCACAAAATTCATAATCTAAATAACAAACAAGAAAATTGAGGAAACGAGATAATTTTTATTGATTTGAAATTAATAGAGTATAATCCTTTGTAATTTCTAATTACAATAAATATAATCCTTTGATTATTCTCGTTAAATGCTTGATTTGCTACTTCGAGAGCTTGTTATGGATCTAGCTCGATTTTGTTGATAAATGCCTTATTCAAGAGCTCCGCGCTTGATCTTTAATGTGCCTGATGTTCTTTGATTTCTTCGTACTGCTGAAGAAATGATAAGTTTTGATTTCGAAACACTTGATCTGCAGATTCGATAGCTTATTATTGATTAAAATAGATTTGTTGAATAACTCCTGATTCAAGAGTTTAAGCAGCTTGATCTAGAATCCAGTTGTTGTTCTTCATACTCTTGAAGAAATATTGAATTGTTATTGGCGTTTTTCAATTCCTTTGAATGTTTAAGAGTTAATATTCGAGTTTCGGAGTTTATCTCTTTAGGCTTGAAGACTGACATGTTGTTTTATGCTCGATGCCTTTGTTCTCTGTCCTCTTAAATTGAGGCACAAACCCTCATTTTATAGTGTTTGAAAGTGAGTAAATAAGGCAATAAAATATGCTTTTGCCATATTTATTTGATTTGTTGCTTTAAGAAAATAATAATTTAATTAATTATTCTATTTAATTATTTATTTATTAATTATCTCATTTTAATTATGAGCATAATTAATATAATGAGCTTCAAGACTAATTGACACATTTTACTTTGCCCTTTTACTTTAATTGGGCTTTAAGACTCGTGACCCATTTTATTAGGCATTTTTATTTTAATTGGGCTTCAAGACATGTGACCCACTTTTTTTTAATTAGACTTTAATATTTGTGGTTCATTTTTTAATTTAATTAGGTCTTAAGATACATGGTCCATTTTTATGGTCCAAAAAATTTGTGTGCCTACGAGTGTTATTGACTAATCAACCGTAGAAATTAAAGTGCAACACTTAATTTCTATTATTATTTTATTTAAAAAATATAATGTGAAATATATTCAAACGTCCAGATTTAATCTCACTATTTTGTATAGGCTTAGTGGTGTCAAATGGCCCAGCCCGACCAGTTTATTAGCTTGAATGGGTGGGCTGTGACCTGGATGGCCCGTTACTGTAGATGTCGGCCCATTTTACAAACTGTTTTGCCCACTGCCTGTTTATGGCCCGTTTGTTGACGTACCAATCCGTGACTTAATTTTTTTAATTAAAAAATAAATAAATATGAGTTTAGATTTTTTAGAAGTTAAGGTTGGTCCCCCCACGAAAAATTAAGTTAAAGTAAGGTTATTCTTGAAAAATTAATCTATTTAATTAAAAGAATAATCTAGATTTAATAAGCCTATTTTTTTGTAGAAGTTTTTTCGAATTGGAAAAGTGTACTAGTTAGATTCATTATCCTATAGTTAAGTCTTCGTAGAACTATTTTATTTTTCATCATGTAGCATTTTTATTGTTACAATTAACAATGGCATATCTGGATTCCATAAGATAATCTTCACAAATCTGTCAAATTAAAAGTTATTATTAAAAACTAACAACTCTATAAAAAACTGACATTATGAATAAAAAACTAATTTTACAATTAACATTATGAATAAAAAAACTAACATTACAACTAAGATTGTGAATAAAAATTTAAAACTAACAATTCTATATAAAAATTTATTAGATAAGTAGACTTCACAAATCTGTCAAAATACTATTCATATTATTACAAATTTTAATACCCATAGTGTAGTAATTATGTAAATAAAATTTTTATAAGATTATATCTACAAAGTTCAAATATATACTACACATATGTAATTTTCATAAGATATATGTTTAATAATAATATAATTAAAATTTTAAAATAGGCTCTAAATGGGCTATTTGGCCTGGCTTGCGTGCTTAAAAATAGACTTAAACAGGCCTAGCCCACGTGCTTATAAAAGGGCCTAAATGCCCCGCGGGCCCGAAAATTAAAACATGTCAGCCCTTGGCCTCCGCATTTATAAATGGGTGAGCTACGGGCCGACCCTTTTGACACCCCTACTTATAACTCTAGGCTCCTTTATTTTTTTTCCATTTAATATTCACTTTCCAGACAATTCATTAGTTTAAGTTTTTTTTCTCTCTTCAGCTTTTGAGATTTTGAATATAGTAATTGTGGAGAATGTGACAACTCCATATTTTGTTGTTTTCTTACTCTACATCAATATGAGATTGTTCTACTCTTTTTATTGGTTAATAAAATTTTGATTGATATTTTGTTTAGATATTATTATTATGTTTTCTTCTAATATGTTACATTAAATTAGTCTTACTCTTATGGGATGAAGATAAATTATACCAACCTTTTAATGTCTATTAGTGGGCTGAGTCCGGCAAGTCTAAAACTCACACTCAACAATCACATATAATTCCAATAATCACATCTACTCTTTAAACCATTGAATTTTCCGATTGATCAAATTAGTTAATAAATTGTTTAATTATGTATTTAGTTAATAAATTATTTAATTATGTATTTACTTAATTGTTTTTAATTAAATCACAAATTATTAGAAAATTTATTTAAGTGTTTTGGAGTATGAGTAATTTAAATAATTAAATTATTAAATTGAAATTGTTTAAAAGGGATTAAATCATAGTGTTCCTAGGTAATTTACTGGTAAAACTATTTTGTCCCTAGTACATTTGATAGGTATTATATCCGTATATTTTAGGAGCGATCAAGTTTTTGACGTCCTTGCTGGGGTTTCCTCAAATTGGTTCTAATAATTTAATTTTTTTTTCATTTTCTATTTGAGAAAAACATAAGTAAAAAAAAAATTAATTAAAAAATTAAAATAAAATAAAACAAATGGCTCTTGGTCTCAAAATGAAATTTGGGAATATAAAAAATATTTTCTAAGTATAGTTAACAGCATGCGCAATTATAAATTTATTTATCAATATTTGGATATTGCATTCACATATTTGATTAATCATATTGTTTAATCATATCGATCCTGTGTAATACATCACACTGCAGAACATCCATTTGATGATTAAGCAAGGACTGTGAAGTATGATCCATACATCTCTATGTATTATCATATTGTTACGTTTATGGCAGCGCACAATACTATCGTCACATCTTTAGCTTTTCTTTTTTTTAAAAAAAAAAAAAAAGAATATTGGAATCATTAATTGAAAAAGAAACTATCGTAGGCCAAGGGGAATTGAGCTTTGCATTTGTGAGCACATGAATACCAAGAGGGACTTGTTTACATACCAATAAACATCGGATAACATATCTCACATTGATATTGCAAGGTATTGATGTTTTTTTCCCCAATGAAATAACATCTTTTTCTTTTAAGAAGCAACCCTGCAGATGCTAATAAATAAATAAATAAAACTGATGGAAGATCAAACCTCAAATTAAATTTAAATGTTTTGGTTTGTGTGTTTTGGTCCAATACCTCTAACACAGGCCCTGTTTGGTTTGCAAATAAAAAGTGTAATTTTTGTAATTTTTTTACTAAAAAGTTAATGTGTCTTGTATGACAAAAAATTGTATATTTTTTAAAATATCGAATCACAAAAGTAGACTTTTGCAAAAGTATAAATTTAAAAAAAAATTCATACGATACGTTACTATCAACTAATTTCCACTAATTTTGAGTTAGGTTGTATGCCCTTCGGGAAGAGCGTCTGATAGGTCTGAGTCAGGACCCAACCGAGTTATGCAATGATATTATACGAGTACCTGATAGCTTTGAGTTAACCCAATCGGGGTGTGCGGCGATATTATATGGGCATCTAATAACTCTGAGTCAAGACCTAGCCAGGGTGTGTGGCGATATCCCTATGATTGTGCAAATATATAAAACATACTGAAAATCCAAGACACTAGCTAACGCTTTTGCGTTTACTCAATTGCATATTATAAAACTTGTTTTGCAACAATTTTCTTTTATCCTCTTTATTCCCTTTACGAGTAATTTTAAAATCTTCGCATTATTCTAAGGGACGGATTATTCTTTCAAGAAGTGAATTAAACTCTTCATTTAAGTAACTAGAGGTGTCGAAATTCTCCATATCATCACCTCATTCACTAATGGTATGCAGGCTGAGTGACTCTTCATTGTCATCCCCACAAATACTCAACACATTAAATGTGTTTGAAGCTGGTGGAATGCCCATTTATTCACTAATTATTTCCTTTTCTTCGCTAGTAGGATTGAGCGTGTTCTTTTTATATTTTTCATTATCGATCTCTACCCATTCACCATCTTTGCTTACTCGTTGATCACTTTTGGCCTTCCAAATTTGCTTATGATGAACTTTTAGATTTTTCTTTGGCGGACAATTGCTTGAACTATGACCAAGAATCTTGCAATATTCACACTTTCTTGGAATCTAGGGGACTTCAACTTGAATTTCAAAAGAATCACAATATCCCTTATCAATCTTAATAAATTTTGGAATTTTCTTTCTTGTCGGCACTTCAATATAAAGCTTAGCATAATTTAAACGATTTTTTGTTTAAGTTTGTTTATCCACATGCCAAGAATTTCTAATTATGCTACCCAAGTTAGCCATACTATCTTCTTTGCACAAATCAAAAGTTACATTGTAAAGTTTAAACCATAGAAAAATATTTTCAAACTCGGCCTTAATTGGCTTCATACTTGGGCACCATCATTTAACATTGAAAAATCTTCCACCAATATGATAAGATCCATTTTTGAGAATTTTAGAAACAAATACTCCACTATGGATCCTAAAGATGAAAAATTTATTTTTCGTAGATATCACTTGAACGACAACTTTATCTCATAATTGCTCAGCCAATATTTTACTTGAAAGTAAGGTAAGCTACGATCAAGAAAATAACCCACCAAAGTATGTTCTCATTGGCGAAAACCATTGTCATAAATTATTTTGGAATCATGTATGTATCATATATAGGTTTCTTAACTTCAAAAGATTTGATATTAAATTTCTTAACATACACAAATTTATGCTTATCATCGATTGAAGATCTCCCTTTAGATATCCAAGACGAATTCATACATGCCTTTGATTGGTTGGGCATTCTTGGCACATTTTCATCAACTTGACCCATTGAAGGTTTACACTAATTATCTGTTATGTGATACATTTTGGATAACTTATTCAATCGAGTTGGTGTCGTTATTTGATAAATTTTGGTATTTGGAAATCTCGTACAGGAGACCTGTGATTACCTTAATTGATTGCCATTGCATTGTCATGGCTATCGGGGTAACAAGTTTCTGGTTGATCGCTATGAATCATTAGTAGTGCCCTTTTCGATTTTGTTCAGATTTATATTGGATATTTCTCATTTATTGTGATCAAATCAGATTTGGGTTTGCCGTAAGTATTCTAGCTGGATCAATGCACTAATTTGGATAATTCTGCTGATAATTTTTCAAAGGTATACTCCTTTATATTTAATGAAATTAACTTGAGTGCAAAATTTTTCATAGAGAATTGACGTTTTATCATATTTTTGAGTAAGAAATCTTTTATTAGGTATGAAATATTGTCTTACCTTTTCGTTTTCGTTGCCATAGCGTAGCAACAAGTGCTTACATTATTTTGTAACTTTTCAAGCTATCGGTGGATCCAATATATAATGTTCTAATGCGGAACTCTAGCAAGCAAGTATTATAAATTAGATAATTACCCTTGACATGTGCTTTCTTTTCGAGGTCAAATTTGTAGGTCGTTTGATGTGTTATACGATGTTTGCTTAGATCATTCCCAGTTTGTCCGATGTATAGAGAAACATATTTGCAATGACTGGTTATTCAAAAGCAGAAAAAATTTGAATTGATCCATTGTTTAAATATCTATAAACTGTTATTTAAGACATAAGCTGTTGTTTAAGATATATAGAAAGACTTGCGTGTATAATTTCTAAAATGCGAATCTTTAATAGAAGAAATGAGTTTTCAGAAGATGAGATGTAAAAATTAAATTAGCAATGTTGGTTTGAATGCCCTTATTACCCATTAAAAAATTGGACTCAATTGTACAAAACCGAAACGTAGTAGTGACTGATGAAATTCCTCATACTGAGGGGTGTAGATAGTAATTATCTGGATCTCTCTCTAAAGTCTAGGGCAGAGGTCGCCTCGGGTTTCACTCACTCGCAAAAATTCTATCTTTTTTCAAAATTTCAGTTCAAAATCAGACCCAAATTTAAGCACAGTTATGCAATCAGATGGTAATTTTTGAACCCAGAAACATTTTTGAGTTCAATTAGATCCCAATTGAAATAAGTGTTTAAAAAAAATCCTGCTTTTCGACCAAAATTTCAAATTTTCAGTTCAAAATTAGTCCCAAATTCAAACACATTTATGCAATCAAATGATAATTTTTGAACCCAGAAATATTTTCGAGTTTAATTAAAGCCCCATTTATTATTAATTGTTAAAAGTCCCTCTTTGCCCAATTTTTCAGCTCAAAATTGGCCCAAATTGAAGTTATTTAATCAGATGGTCAATACTTAATCCAAAAACATTTTTTGACTTCAATTATATCCTAATTCAAATAAGTGTTGAAAAAAACCCAGCTTTTTTTCGCCCAATTGTTAAAATTTTATATTGGATTGAGTTTTGTGATTTGTTTGAAATTGGGTTTCCGTTTTCAGGTAGAAGAGATTCGTTCAACCCAGCATCGACGCTTGCGTCTCTCAAGAGCAAGAGAGAAAAACTTCAGGGGGAGCTTCTTAGTATAGAGAAGCAGGTATTATCACTATATATATCTCTGTAATCTGAGAAATTTTGCTCAAATTTGTGGAAATTAGTTAGGAAAAATTGTGAAATAGGGGAATTAAATCTATTGGTATTGGCTGAATATGATCATTAGGCAATGTTATTAAGTCATGTATGGCTGTTTTGGTCGTAGATCTAAGCTCGAGCTCTTTTGTTTTGTTTTTTATTGTTTTTTGTTCAGCTGGTGTGCATTTGGTTGCCGAGTTTTTATTTATTTTTGTATTCTAACATAAAAAAATATAGAAGTTTAAACTGGATGCATCTACTTTTAGTCTTGAAAAACTAGTTTTTTGTATTTAAGCTACATCCAGTCCATCCTGTAGTATGAGATTATTTATATAAATTTTGTGCATGAGCATCTTTATGCGCAATGATATTGAAGAATATTTTCAGTGTGTGGTGGCAGATGATTTTGTATTCCAATGAATGGTTAATCGTAAAAAATGGTGTAGTTTGCAGCATTTTGTCAGTTATGACTCTGATTTTGGTTTTTGCAGTTATATTAGTTCGGTGCATATCTAAATGCAGCATGGGTTTCGAAGTTTAACAGCTTAATATGAGTAGGAAGAACATATACATTTTGACCTAAATGGGTGCCGTGTCCGTGTCTGACACGTATCGAACTCACATATATCGCAAACACTTTGAAGTATGCGTCCGACGCACTACATAGCGAGTCCAAAATACCGATTAATTATTTAAATTTTGGACACACGACGGACTCATTTCGAACTCATCATAAATGCAATTGATTCTATTTTTAACTTTTTTATTACTTCCTTGGCAATTATATTTGCACACTTAGTTATACATTTTTGCAGTTTAAATGAATCATGATTCAATAGTTGTTTATTCTTTAATGCATTTCATGATTTTGGGCATTATTGGTACTCGTTAGTAAAGTGTACCATGTTATAACTTGGTGCAATTTCTTACTTGCTACTTTGTTAAAAACTCGAGGATTAATACTATTGTTCATTGCTAGTATTTGTATATTCTTTATTTTGTTGAGTCCTACTTATATAACTCATAAAATAATTATGAAAAATTGAAAAAATACCGAATTTCGCAGCATCCTCATCTAGGATTTTTAAAAATTTGCTGAATCCGTGTCCTTATCTGCGAATCCGCATCCATTTATGAGTCTATGCTTCATATATGACCTTGTGCTGATTGTTTGTGTATTGAGGGCGAAGTTATGTTGGTATTTTTTGTAGTTTATTGATTTTTTTTCATTCCAAGGAATGCTTATCGTAAAAGATGGTGGGTTTGCAGCATTTTGTCAATTTACGACTGTGATTTTGGTTGTTGCAGTTATAATGGTTTGGCAATATTTAAGGGGATATGCGACATTTATTTTGGAGATTAACATATTGAAAGCACATTCTGTTGATAGTTTGTGTATTGAGTGCAAAGTCGTGTTGGTAATTTTGTAGGTTTATGAGTTAGAGACGAGCTACTTACAAGAATCAAGTCACTTTGGCTATGCATTTAAAGGCTTTGACGGGTTTCTTTCTGGATCAAGAAATACGACAAAGTAGGCGACTTGGACAAGTATTTGTTCTTATTTTTTAATTCAAATTTCTCTTATTTTTCATAGCCATTTTTAAATCAAACATGATGTAAAACCAGGAACGTTGATTTTTTTATTGAATTTTTACTTGAAATGTTCACCCTAATGATAAAAGTCGTGAGAAAGGAATTGCAAGTAGTCGTCTTCTTTGTCATTGAAATGTCACTGCCATATCGTCTGAGTTAAGTCACCTGGACAAAAACTCCAAAAGAGTTTCGTTTTACTTGAACTGCTTATTGTTGTCTTTGGTTTAACAGCTCTAAGAGACCTAGAAAACTTCAGCCTGAAGATAGAATCTTCTCGTTGTCTTCAGTCACCTCACCCGTGGTATGAAATGCCTTCTCTTCTTTGTGCGTATGTATGTATGTTTCTATGTATTATCCAAAATACCTTTTTCATTTTTTTTTTTTTTTTTCCAGGCGGAAGAACAAGGAGTTGCGCAAGATGGTACACTTCTTGTATCAATAGACCTACAAGTTGTGTGATGATGTTTTTCTTGTAGGATTTTTATAGAGAAATTATTGCCATAACATATGATTGTATACATTTATCGAGTTATTTTTTCTGTGATCTGTTGGGGACCATTTCATTTTTCCTCAATTTGTTGCAGACGGAAGAATGGAGATTGGTCAAGTTCGACCTAAGGTTGGAGGTGTAGCTACGAATGGACCGTCAGTACACTTTTAGTTTGCCATAAATTATAGCTCTTAGAGTTAACTAATTACTTAAGCTTTGTAATTTTTCCAAAGCTAGAATATGAAATTGAAAAAACGAGGAAAAATGAAGAACTTTACTATTTGTGTTCTTGGTAGGGGAAGGCAAAAGAAGGGAAGAATGGGATAAAGAGAAGGAAAGAAAATCAGGCAGTCGAGCAATTTGGACCGTGACGATGATGACAATCCTACTTAAACTTGAGATAAGTACTTTTTTAATATATTATGCATAATTTAAGTGTTTGTAATTTTACTTATTTAGGTTTTTGGTCATTACGTAAGAGACTTCGTGAACAAATTGCATCACATCTTAGTGATCTGTACCATTAGTTATTCACACGAAACTGTATTGAGTAGAATAATTGCAATCTTCTCATTTTTAAGCCGTAGTTTCTTATTATAAAATTGGTAAAAAGATTGTTAACGATAGTTTCCTACTGTTCGTACGAGATTGGCCATTGTTTTCAGCTATGGGTATTCAAGTAATTTGTTCGCGTTCGGCATGTTAAGATAAGAGTTTAACTTTGACTACCATTATACTAATAGGAAGAGAAAAAAAAATTCACGTTTGGGCTTCATTGCATGATAATTTTGTGAATGAATTTTGCAGATTTGTGGGTAACAAAATTTTATATTGATTCTCTACATAAAATTAATATAAACTTATTTATTGGAATATTTCCTGTTGTTCTGTGATCTTTGGATGTTAAAATTGATTTAAACTTATTTATTGGAATATTTTTGGCTTGTATTTATGGGAGATTGGATTAGATTAGATTAGATTAGATTAGGTTAGGTTAGTGAAGTTAGAAATAAACTAATATATTAAAAAATAAATTCTGGTTGCAGTTAATATTTTCTTAAAATTGGATACATTATTTATTAGTTCCACATCGGATATAATGCATTTTTTATAGTAGTATATATAAACTTAAGTGATGATAAGTTAACGTGCCTGAGTTACTGTGGCTGGGACTCGGAAACCCAGCTGACCAGATGGGTGATGGGATGGCACACTATGGGCTTTGTGTGATGACGGGACGGTGTATGG
>MKEJ01066874.1:0-18080 GCA_001753735.1 Embelia ribes | reverse complement strand
TATTTTAACCTAAATAAATTAATAATTTATCTATTTAAAAGTTGTGAAAAAACAAACCCTATATCAAAGGAAAAAACAACCGTTTAATGTGCAAAATTTTCTATTAATACAATTGGGCAGTCAATATCCACTGACAAAGACTAGTTTTATTTGCATTGATGTTATGGTTGTGACTAAGTGTGACAGTAAGATAAAATGTTGAAACATCAATATTCATCTCCCTACAAATAGATGTTTTTGATGGGAAGTGTATTGAATTTAATATATATATTTTTATAGTTTCCCCAAGACTAAAAAATAAGGCGATGAAATCTCTCCCCCTTAATTATGAAAACATGTTGAAATGAAACGAAAATATGAGCTATCAAAGTTTTAGTTAATATTTTAAATATCTTTGTTCATATTTTTCACTTTTGCAAAAAAGTGAAAGTCGCTCAATCGAACAAAAATTTGTTAACGGTAATAACAAAAGTTGAAAAAGTTCACTTTTATATGAATTCAACAAAAGTATCTTAATAAACCAGATTTAGTAATAACATATTAATAAAAGTAAAAAAATGCAAACTATGTGATTTATAAGGACCCCAAAATAAAATAGGTAACTATGAAGATAGATACGTACCAACTACGAGCCATACCTTTGAGGATTCATCAGTTAAGTGGTGGCCGCAACTAATCACTCAACTCTACACTACGGTGTATTCGTAGTTTAGTAATATATTATGTTTTGTTAATCAATAAATTAGTCGCATTCGTAGTTCATTAATATATTATGTTTTGTTAAATCAATAAATTAGTTTGCACATCCAATGATGATCGTCTCGATACAAATTAACACCCTATCTGAATATAAAACTATTTGACGTCAAAAGATATTTATTCCAACAGGTGATTCGGCGCATGTTATCATTGTCATTACCGTTAGTACATCCCTTCAAATTTTTGCAAAATGCCTAAAACCAGCATTATTGTGTTTACTATTGATAAATTGGGTACTAATAAATAAAGACTTAATCAATAGAGATTTTCTAATTTGGCTTCTTTATAAATGGTGGGTACCCACTATCCCCCTTTATAACCTCACTGACACTAGCCCTCACTCAATTCTGTACGTAACACTCTCTAGTCCATATATCTATCTCTCATTTGCTCTCTACATTTACACTTGACAATAATAATTCACTCCTCTCTCTTATCTCTCTATCCAAAGTGTAATGGATAGTTTCTATATCTCACTCCTAATTCTAATTCTAGGAATGGCCCCTTCAAGCAATGTAGCCTATTGGCCACCCTCACCAGGGTACTACCCAAGCTCCAAGTTTAGGACTATGAGTTTTTACCAAGGCTTTAGGAACCTTTGGGGTCCAGGTCATCAAAGAATGGACAACAATGCCTTGACAATCTGGCTTGATACCACCTCAGGTCTTTTATATATATATATATATATTTGTTTGGTATGTAGCTGTTTGGTTATAACTTATAAGATTAAGTTTTTTTGCTTAAGAATTGGATAACATTATTTTTAAATTGAGTTTATATGCTGTTTTGAACTAAGTATGTTGAGCTTTTTTGATTATCGTTCCTAATCATTTTTTGGTGGATGGTTTGTTTTAGGGAGTGGGTTCAAGTCGGTTCGCCCGTTTCGGTCTGGGTATTTTGGTGCTTCCATCAAGCTGCAGCCTGGTTACACGGCTGGGGTTATTACTGCTTTTTATGTGAGGATCAATTATTAATTACATTAAATATTCTATAGGATCTTCCGAATTTTTCAGTAACAAATATTCTTCTATGCGGACACACTTCTAAAAGGAAAATTCTTTTCTCTTATATATATATATATATAAAAGATGGCTGTATTATAGTGACTAATTGTCGGTTATGAAATTACTATTCCAAGAATATAATATATATAAAAGATGTTTTGTATTATAGTGACTAATTGTCGGTTATGAAATTACTATTCCAAGAATATAAAGAACTAATATGACAACCTCTGTAGCATGTACAATTTATTTCCTTGGTCACTGCCATTATATTTACTTAATTTACTAAAATTGTATGTTTTAGTAGCCGTGTACCAAATTATACACCAAAAAGATCGCGTCGGAAAATTGGGAGCGTGATTTAAAAATTAGGTGTTTGAAGTGCACTGCAACCCGATCCCCCATTCTTTTCTAAGGGAACTTAAAATATTATCTATTACAATAATTTATGATAATTTTGGCTAGACTAATAAAATTATGATTGTTTAGTATCATACCAAAAATTACAACATTAGTACAGATGGTATGTATATGTAATTCGTGATTTGATAACTATTCAGAGTTAGCATTCGCCAAGGTTAGCCGCTTCCGCTCCGTTTCACGCTCATTATTGATACCGTCACAATTATACGGATTAACATATTAATGAATTAGAAGTGTGCCTTGCCAATACTGATAAGACAATCATCCATTTGGTAATAGATGAATCCTCACTTAATTTTTATGACCGGCTGCTGTCTGGCAGAGGTATTGGACAGTTTCTGTTTGGCGTATATTAACTGTCCATTTTTTAATCAACGGTTAATATTAAACAAGTTTTTTTCAATTATTATTACTTTTTATTTTTTGGAAATCCATACTTTTAATCTAAACCGTTTATTAGAAAATCAGCAGCCCGGATAGGCCGGGCCGGGCTACCTGTCTCTATCCAATTTTTTTTCTATATGCTTAAATCCTTGTAATTAGAGTGTTATTGAAATTAATGGCAGCTTTCAAACAATGAAGCACATCCAGGGTACCATGATGAGGTGGACATTGAATTTTTAGGGACAACCTTTGGGAAACCATACACATTACAAACAAATGTATACATAAGAGGAAGTGGGGATGGGAGAATTATTGGCAGGGAAATGAAATTCCATTTATGGTTTGATCCTACAAAAGGTTTCCATCACTATGCCATACTATGGAGCCCAAGAGATATCATGTAAGTTGCCCTTTTTTTTTTTTTATTTCTATACTTGTTCTGTTTATTTTTGCGTTTGTTGAGGAAGAAAAAATGACATACAAATAATATAGTCTACTTTGTGATTTTTTTACAAAAAAAAAACAAATAAATGGTTAGGAAAAACAATGAAAAGCTTGATGTTACCATGGTAATTAATGTCGTTTTCACAGATTGGATCAGTGTTTGAGAATGTTATAATTGTATTATTTGGATATACCACACCGTCAAATTAACGTGAAATATCTCTTAAAAGGAATGTGTTAATTTATGGTCATTAAAGAAAAACATTCATTTGGTCGCGGCCCTGTTTCTTAACCCTAGGGGTGTAAGTGTAATTCAACTTATTATTATGACCGACTTTAGAGCCAATAGAGAAAAGCAGATGTGCAATGGTTCAATAATGTAATTTGTCACGTTGCATACGGAATAGATTAACCCAATAATTAATATGCAAATTGGGAAAAAGAGAAAACAATCATACTTGAATAGGTGTGTCTATATAGGGAATAGATTATTGGATAAAGGTATTTACAAAAAATTTTATAAAGTTTGTTGGCAGTTAGATCTAAAGCGATCCAACGGCTATAATATATCCTATTTTTTTACTCTCTCTATTTTTCTGATGTATCCTAGCTATTTGATCACTTCAAATTCAACGGCTAACGAAGTTTGCAAGATTATTTATAAAAATCTTTGCTCCATGATCTCTTCCCATATATATATATATATATATATATTGTACATTAGGCCCTAATCACTTACTTCGTTTTGGGAAAGACAGAGAAATTGCGCATCAAGACAACTCACATGTATACATAAGAGATGACAGATACATTTGGAATTCATATATATTCATTAAAAAGTACCCATTAAATGGTGAAGCTATTAGTATGTATTAAGTCTCTTATGTTTTATTGACAAGTGGTGTGAGATCACATGTTCCTGATAATCTCTCGCTTATGTGCAATCATATCGAACTCCATCATTATTTTTGATCATCTATTCTCAGTCACACCTCATCAATTCCATAATTTTGATGGTTTTGACGCGCTGCCATATGAATCCAACGGTACCTCTAACTATCTTGCCATCATTATGTCCATGACTTTGAGACAACTCCTACCGATTTGCCATCCTCATGCTCATGACCCTGATTCCTCTCCATGCTACCAAAATTGCCACTGCATTGAAAGTTTTGTTCAAGATCATCAAGATTTAGCTTTAATGACAATTGTTAAGAGAGATTATGCATTAAGAAGACACGTACAAAAGAAATACATTATACATTTTTAAAACTCAAACCCACTGAAAATACTATGTCCCTACTCGGTGTCACGCCCATCATTGAAAGTAAGTCTCTTATTTTGTTATTCTTATGCGATGTGAGATCTGAGATCTTGATTTTCCAATTCCAAAAAGAAGAGAGGTTTACGGTAAAAAAGTACTTGAGCCAGCTCAAATTATTTCCATTATCATTGGATCAAATTTAAATTTGACTTACAGATTGGAACATAAAGTTAACTTTCTAGTCTCAACCGTTGGAATAAATTAAAGCTAATTTAATAGGGCCAAGCTTCAATTATTTCTCAAGAGAGCCCATGATTCATTCTGAAAAAGGTTGATCATACAACTATCATACTTAAACTTTATCCTAATAGTTAAAACGGCAAATTTATACTCTTTCCTTATTTTTTTTTTATTATATTTCAGATTTTTGGTAGATGATATTCCAATAAGGAGGTACCCAAGGAAGAGTGTGGCAACATTTCCACTAAGGCCAATGTGGTTATACGGCTCAATTTGGGATGCCTCATCTTGGGCCACAGAGAATGGTAAATACAAGGCTGACTATAGGTACCAACCCTTTGTGGGCACATTCACAAACTTCAAAGCCACCGGTTGCTCTGCCTATGCTCCGCGTTGGTGCCACCCCGTCTCTGCCTCTCCCTACCGCTCTGGCGGCCTCAGCAGGAGCCAGCGTGCGGCGATGTTGTGGGTCCATAGAAACTCGTTGATTTATGACTACTGTAGGGACCACACGAGGGACCATTCCCTAACACCGGAATGTTGGAGTTGAGAATTGAGGACTTGGTTTGGGTAGAGCTAATAAGCTCAGTGTATTTGCTTTTTTAGCTTTTAAGCTGAGTAGCTTATGATTATTTAGCTTTTAAGCTTTGTATTTTGTTGTATTGGCCCGAAGAACAAGAATTTACAAGCAAGGGGTAAATGTTTTTAGTCTCTGTATTTTACGCTTTTTCTACTTGTGTACTTTCTTTTTCACTTGCACTCTTCGTTACGTGTTGATTTACTCATACTATATTTAGTCAATTGAACAGAATTTTTGATTTAGTAAACATAGTCTTCCGTTGGTTAGGCTGCTTGGCACTATAATTTCATCATGCATTCATATTTACAAATAGTTTTCGCAACAGAAAAATAATGAACATTAAGCCACTTTGAGAGAGTGCATTCACCTGTTATTTTCTTATAACCAGCATAATGGTACCCTTTTGCTCTTATATATATACATATATATATAGTGTGTATTTTAAATGGTACGACTTCTGTTTTGTCTCCTCGTTATTCATACACTTATTTATATGATGAAAAATATCTCTTATAATCAATGCATCATTGGGTGATCGCATTAATGGGAGAGATGAAAATATGGAAGGGGTGGTGTGTATATTTACTCTACTTTCATAACTCATTGAATGCTAATATTTATTATAAGAACTCCCAGAAATTGAAAAACAATATATTTCTTAAATCTTTCATAACCCCTCCTAATTCTTGACCACTCAACTGCAATCAATCTCCACTCTAAACTGTTATGCAATTATATATCTAAATACTGAACAAGGAGATCCGTAATACCCAATTTGTGAATAAAGAATTGATGAAGATCGTGTCCATGAGGCTAGGCAAAAGTATCTGCAAGTTGTGACTGAGCAGGGGTGTATAAAGGTAAGATATGACCTGACTAAAACTTCTCGCGAATAAGGTGACAATCAATCTCGATATGCTTAGCACGCTCGTGAAAAACTGAATTATTAACATTTTGATTTTCTTCATCATCGCGGATGAAAAGGTTTTGTACAACAGTGAAAAAGAAACGCAAATTAATTCCAATTCTACAGTATATGCGAATTCAGTTATTTATTTACTTTATAAAGTAGTATTTCCTAAAATTATTTTAGATAAGTAGCCTATAAATAATAAACTTCCAAACAATTATAGGCCATCAAAGTTATCATAAAAAAAGTTAAATAAATAAACAAACACTAACCATGGACGTCCTGAGGAAGTTCGTTTAGAAATGATACCAAGTAGGGGTGTTCAAATTCAAATTGATAAAAAAAAAAAAATCACAAACCGATCCAAAATAACCGAAAACCGATTAAAACTGATTTGAATTGGATTTTTTTGGATTTGTTTTTATGAGAATTGAACCAAACCGAACCACTCGGTTATTGGTTGTAATTTCTGAAACCGAAACGAAACGAACCGAATGACAATATATATACGACATGCATTTTATGCTATTATGTAGTGCATTTTGTAATCCTATTCTATACGGTATAAGATGTTACCAGACTTTTAGGTTGTTTGCTTCTTTTTTAAATTTTGGAACTTTTACTTCTATTTACATAAGATTCACGCATGGCATGAGCAATAAAGCAGGGTCATAATTTTGTCATTTTGTTTTGCCCTTTTTTTTAAAAAAAAAAAATCAGATTATATTTTATTTCATCCAAAATTTCCCTACTCTCAAATTGCATTTAAAAATATGTAATGATGTGTTGATAAAAACCGAATTAATCGAATCGATCCAAACCGTATTTAATCGGATCAAATTGGATCGGATTTTTTTAAGAAAGTCATCCGAACCGAACCGCATGCTCTTTTTATCTTTGAATCGGATGGCTTTTTTCCTCAAAACCAATCCAAATCGAACCGCAAACACCCCTAATACCAAGGTTGTATACAATTCTTTTCTCGAGACAACTGCTTTTCTTTTTCCAATAAAAAAGAAAAAAGAAAAGAGAATCACCAAAATGTCAAGTAAGATAACGAAAGGTAAAAAAAAAACCACAAGTTTTATTTATAAACTAGATCAATGTAACAATAAACGCTCCCGCTCACCACCTAGATTATCCAAGAATTTCCCTTTAAACAATCCACCAAGAACACCTCTTTGATTTTTCCCATCTCACAACTCTCTAGGATTTTCCCCTTTGAAAACCCTTCAAAACACTTTCAATAATTGTTTGAGTCTCATAATTACAAGTGTTTTTAAACTCATACCCTAATATACATTCTAGGTAATCTATATAGGGTACACATGAAAATAAAGTCCAAACAGAAAATAAAATATTCTAAATCGCCACAAAAAAACTTTGGCTGATCGATCGGAACCATGATGGGCTATTGATCGTACCAATGTATAAAAAATACAGAAATTTTGATCAATCGTAAAGCCCTTGTGCGATCAATCATAGACACCTATTTCAAATACCGAGCTTATATTTGATTCAGAAATTACCCATAAGGTTCCCGAGATCTCCATTGTCAATTTTCCAACATCCGTTGTATACCGAATTTGAGCCAATCTTCCAACAGCTATGAGGTTGAAAAGAAGAAAATTGTTTTTTAAATATGTATTTTGTTTTGGTGCCTTAAAAAGAGCATTTTTCTTCAATTATTTTTTTCTGAATTGTTATTGTACTAAGGAAATATTTGGTATTGAAATAATTTTTCAAAAAACAAAAAATTTCTTTTATTAAGTTCTTTATTTATAGTCTTTTTAGCTTTTCTCGCAAAAAATTTAAATTTTTTAAAAGTAGAAAAAGTTGACTGGCCATACATTCTGAAATATTTTTATAGAAAAAAGTAGAAAAATGGGCCTAAAATTGCCAGTCCCAAATGATTGTAACTTGTAAGCTAAACAGGTCATATATTACGAGATTTACTTATTGGCTAGCCATCAACTCATTTTTGTGCGGTACCACATTGGACTCATGGGTTATTTTGGGCTGATTTCCAAGTAGAGCGGGTCATTGCTCCAAAATTTTTTATAATTTATATGTATAAGCATTTAAATTTTTTTCCAAAATTTCCACCGAGAAACTCTGGGTATGCTACTACTCGCATTAGAAATTCTTCTGTAAATTACCCAATTATGTTGTCAATGTGTAAAAAATACTTTAAACACCAAGTACCAAAATGAAATATTGATTATATTTGTAGTGAGTTTGAGCACAAGGTTCCACTGAAAAAATAAAAGAAATGGCGAAAGGAAATTAATTACAATTTAGAATTTGTTCACTTTATGTGAACTAATGGCATAAAAGACTAACTGAATATTGTACTTCAACTCTTTGACAAGTTCCTTGAGAAAATCATTTATTTTTTATGATTTGCAAAAACTTCCACCCCCTTCAATTCTAAGTTATGTACATAGTGTTAACATGGGGTATTTATTTATTTTTATTTAAGAGAAATGTGGTACATTGTATAGGATTCAAATTCCATCCAGTTTCCCTTGTTTGGTCATGCTTTCGAATTTCTTTTTTTTAAGTATAATTTATATATTAAAATTTAGTAATTTATAACTATTTTAGCAGTATATTTTAAATCTTTTTTGGAAACCAAAAGTAAATATTTTTTTTCTTGTACTGAATTTTGTATAGAATATAATTTTTATAAAATAATTCAATATAGATTTTGGTGTAATCATTTAAACTACTTAACTTCATTATAGTTAATAGTTTATCAAAAAGTCAAAAAGATATCAATTTTTTTGTTGACAAACAAGACAATTAACATATAAAATAACTTTTTAAGCTAAGTTGATTGGACACGAGCCCAATCCTTTTCATAATCCTGAGGAAAGTTGATACACTTCTAGAAAAAGTTTGCAAGGCGCCAGTGCCAGGGGTGAGCAAACCAAAAGTATAACATTGCTCAACCGAATTGAACTCGTTCGGTTTGAAGTTTGAGTCTAATGGTTCGATTTGACTTATAAATTTAAAAAATTGTCGATTTTTCGATTCGGTATTAGTTTTCAGTTAACGGTTTAAAGCTATATCGAACCGAACTGATAAGCCGTGGCTTTGAACCGGTTTGTCTGGTAGTGGCTTTAAACCGATAACTATTATGTACTGGTAAAACCGATTGTAAATCTATTTTTTTCCTATTTATTTTGTTGAACCTGTTTGTTGGTTTAACTGAGCCAAAAAACTGAACCGGTATTACCGTTTTCGGTTTCAATTCAAACTTTTACCGATTCGGTTAATGAAAAAAGTGTTCGATTTCAATCGGTTCTACCAATTCAACTCGATTTTAAACCGAATCGAACCGTAACTCAGCCATAGCCACCGCAGCGGCGGCCGAGGAACCCCCGCAGCTTCTGTTTTCTTGCCTTAATATGATCTCTGGGTTTGAAACCACCAGGAAAAAAGGGTTTAAAGAAAAATAGAATAATTTGCAAGAAAATTATCATGACGGAAATAAAGTCCGTTATTTTTAGAAAAAGTTTATAAATCTGTTCTTTCTCAGAAATATTTATTTCAGTAAGTATTTCAATAATATTTATTAACATTCTAAAGTAATAAATAAGAAAAAAATGATTTTAACTTGAGAAAAAATATCCTACTTGAACAGAAAAATGTATAAAACTGTCATTCTCATTAAAGTTTATTTTCTGAAATTATTGTAATTTTCGGAATGTTATTTATTAACATTTTAAACACTTAAAATGTTAATAAATGTGGAAAATGGTTTAAAATTAAGGGAAAATGTTCTACTTGAGCAAAAAATTATTTCAAATCTGTTACTTTCAGGAAGATGTTTCCAGATAATATTTTCATATTTTTAAAATATTATTTATTAATATTTTAAATACTTAAAATATTAATATATAGGAGAAAATTATTTTAAAATTAAGGGAAAATACCCCATTTGAAGTGAAAAAAAAAATCATCCGAAAATGAATGTTTGGAATTAAAAAAGTTATTTTTAAGAGATGTTACCAGGTATTTTATTAATATTTTAAATTAAGGGAAAATATCCTATTTGAAGAGAACATTATTTTCATCCGAAAATGAATGTTTGGAATTGGAAAAGTTATTTTTAAGAAGCACTTTTCAATAATTTATTAATATTTTAGTAAAAATAAAATATTAATAAATTGGAAAAAGTTTGATTATATATAATAAAATTTAGTGATGATCTTCCCAAATCTTTGTAATTGATTGTATGTTAAAACTCTAATAATGCTTTAGATACTTGAATTCATATAAATGAATTTTGTGGATGGAATCCAATTTTAAACTCTTAAGTACTTGTTTTTAGCCATATTTGAGGGACTAAGGCCAATCTTTTATTTATAGATACATCCCAAATGCTTGATTTTAAATATCTAATATATGTTTACTTACATGTTTGGCACAACAGACACAACACATGCCATGTGAAATATATAGAGTAATAGTGACTCTCAATCATGACGTGTCCTTTTTCCAAGAACCAATTTGGTTACATTCACAAGAGGGTTTGGCATAACAGGTTTCAAACCCTACAAATGACGAAAATATGTCAAGTAAAATTATATTATTATTATGAAATTTAAATTCTATAAGAGAGATGTAGTAATGTAATTTTTGCTGCTTTTTCGGGCTTCATAAATTCATTATAATTATTTAGCTTTTCGGATGGATAAATAGTTGCATGAATTAATGAAATCATAAAGAATTAGTAGTCGAAGGAAACAATCAAACACTCTTACATGTCATTCAAATTTGGTTAAAAAGGTCATAAAAAAATTAAGTTCCAAATTTAAGACATTAAGGATGATGATGGCAAATTGGGTAAATATTGGAGCGCTCGAAGAAATGTCTACATTACAACATGATGAAGGTATGTTACAAAATTTTTAGAAATAATTAGAAAATCATAGTACAATTGACGAACCTATTTTTAAAGTATTCCAATTATTGCGACAAAACCTTTAGGTTTTCAATCAAACACGCCGACATTCGCAAGATTTGCAGTGGTAATGCTGACAACAATATATATTGATCTCCATGATAATTGAAATGGTTCGATTGGATACGATAAATAAACAGATCTTTAACAAATAAGGAAAATAAAGAAATTTATCCACAAGTAGAGCATTCATGTTTTTTGCTACACGAATATAACATTCTTAATTAGTCCAACTACATACGACGAATATGTAGATCTTTAACATGGGCATCAAGTCAAGAAATTTAATCTACAAGTAGATCGTTCTTAATTTCTGCCAAATGTACGCATGAAAATTGAAATTTTGACAAAACTAAGCCATGTAGCAATAAATACTTGTACAATCCCACAATTTTCTAAATTTTCTAAGAGTAACTTAGGCCCCCATCTTTGACAAATTAGATCTGGCTTTTACTAATTTAAACAAATGGTCTGCATTAATTGTTTTTTTTTTTTTGGTAAAATCTGATAAAATTGATTGATAAACTCAGCGAAAGAGGAGTAAAAATAACCAAGAGAAATATTTTTTCAGCCTCTTGTTTGGTATGAGCTTTCACTACAACAAGAGCAGCCTCCAAGTAAAGAAAGATAAAATCATACAAAATATGCTATGTATTCATAAATAAATATTTTTATAACAAAATTTCTCTCTCTATTTATTTATTTATATAAATTAGTCGCATGTTTATTTTTCTATCAAAGACTAATCCTTAGTTGGGCCAGATCTTTGTGACTTAAGGTCAAGGGTTCCACCAAAGAGGGTTTATTCTCATGATTGGGAACTGCACGATATTTATTATCCTTTTTTATACTATTTATTTTTAAGAAAAAAATAATTTTTTTAATGTGTGTTGGGTCTTATGTAATGTTGGCTTTTTATACAAACATGTATGATAAAGTATATGAGTGGAACTGTCGCAAGAATGGAATACAACAAAAGAAGAGTTAATTGTATTGACACGTGGCGTTGACATGCGCTCCCTGTCGAGAATTTTTAGGGGGAGAGAGATAATTCCTAACCATCGGATGGTGCAGATAATGTGTCATACACATTCAAATTTAGGATTGTAGTAAATTAGAAAATAAATAAACAATTTTATGTATTAAAATAAATAAATCTATGAAATTTTTTCTCTTTGTTAAACACTAATACAATAAAGCATTTCCTATATGTAGGTACGCACAAGTGACAAATTATATGGGTGGAGTTTTCCTACATATATATATGTATACGAGTATAATACATACATCCATTCGCTGATACATAAAATAGAGATTTTTTCTTCTGATTTTTTATGCAATAATATCGTTTTTTTTTTCTCTCCCATACGTGTATGAATGGATATATGTTGCCGATGCTTACATGCATTTACATGGAAAATTTTCACAAAACTAAATATTAGTTGTAACTTGTGAGGTCAATATTTAAAAATTAATAGTACAAGGAGAAGTTTGGGCTCCGCTGTCAACTCATTTTGGTATATGAAGGATTGGACCGATGCTAATGTAGGAGCCCACCCAAAAATGGTACAATCATAAGCGTAGTTTAATGGTTCTACAAAAAAATAATAAAGCGTTTAATGCCAACTTAGAATTTCTTAATAGTTTATGAATTCATGATATAAAAACTGGCTCAATATTGTACCAAAATTTGACAAGTACCTTACGAAAGTCAGTTTTTTAAGACTCGGTCATTTTTTCATAAACTGTCGTGTTGTCATTTTACCTACGCATTTTATAAAATAATGTTACTAAATATTTATTCTCGCAACCAATAAATATGTGGCCTTTTCATTCTATTACGAATTTATAATTAACTTTAAAAATGTAAATTTATAAAAGTACAACTAATTCTTTTTTTTTTTCATAACCATTAAAAACGCTAAGCGACTATCTTAGTTGCCTTGGGGGCAAAATCACCCCTGCCTACATTAAAGAAATCACTAATTCAATTACTAAATCATCTTAGTTTACAGTCTAAGTCTTGATTTCTATGCAATAAAAATTTAAAACTTATTCGCATAATATTATTTTATTTGCGTTGAAGTAAATTTGCATGGCCCCTCTAATTAGATAGAGGTTGCCATTGGAGGCTAGGTCCCTATTCACTCGCTTCTTGATTGTGTACTGTGTAAGGAGATTAATGTTACGGCAAAAAAATTAAGTTACCCACATTACATCATGCAAGTATTTTAGACAAAACCGTTTTCGTAGATACCGCTTGTGACGTGCACCGACAGTCTTTGTCCTATTTGACTTGCCTCCATCGTATTACTTAATATGTTAGAGTTTGTACTGAAAATATAAAAATATTTAACTCATATCCATATTCATATTATGTATGGGTTAGTGGCGGACCGAGGGAGGTAGGAGGTGGCCATGGTCTTCCGACCTCTGTATTTTATATAAATTTGATGTATAAACAAAATGCGTCAACGTTGAGGAACATGTACTAAGGTGCATGTGTGACTTGTTCAAATTCCATATTAACGGGTTAGTGGAGCTTATCCATGCGGTTATATACTATTCAAATAGGAATCCATTTCTTGAAAGATTCTGGCTTTTGTGCTTTAGTGGATCTCCGAGATCCTTTCAATAAGTGAAATGGATAAACCATAAATCATTATTATAGTTTATCTATTTCACTTAATTTAAGATTGAATAGTATGAAAATGCATTCATTTTCTATGGATTGACACAATCAATTATATTATCGGAGTGAAATACTAGATCTATAGAAAAACAGAAGTTAGACTATATTAGTAACAAGTAAATTCTTTGTACATTTAAAAAATTTCGAAATTAACCCACTGCATAGCCCCTCTTGTGAAAATAAAAGAAAGACTTATATATAGAATACCCCTCTTATGAAGATAAAAGAAAAACTTATATATAGAATAAGAGCATCCGGTAGGTCTATTCCAACTAACAAATTTCACTTGATTAGGAAGTTACTTTGATCCTTTTGGGCCTTCCACTTGCAGGTGGTTCCAACACTCTAGAATATTTTTTATTGTAATATACTTTCAAAACAAGTTACTGTAAGCTAAGAGCAAATTATATGCTACTAATATTTTTAATTAATTTTGATTAAAATTAATTATAATAATTATTTTCAATTTATAGTAATATTTTCATCAAACTGCAGTAATTTCGTATAAAAAAATTCATGTAGGTTAAAAGAAAAGAAGTTTCTTGTATTGTGAAAAAATCCTACTAATAGAATGTTGATGAATGTATAATTCAGTGAATGAAATACCTCTTCTTGACCGTTTCTTTTTCATAACCATTCTAAATCTTTTTTAGTTTAGTATAAATCTTACTTTATCTAAATTCTACATTATTTTAATCATGCTTTCGTTTTTCCATGCTTTTAATTAATTACCGATGGTATTTTCTCAATTAATTTCAATTCGTGTTCTAACTCGAGCATAAATAGCTAATTCTCTTGTGCTTGCCTCTAATTAACACCATGCAAATGATAATTAGTCTTTGATCTCACTTATCACACTTGATTTTTGAAAATATGCTAGAGTAGGGGTTTCTTTTATTTGGACACATGGTGTTTACACTATGCCATTGGCAGTAATTTTAATGTTTCTAAACTTATTTGGGTTTTTATCTATACAAATCTTTCGCGAATCTTTACGTAGTTATGAGATTTCCAGGTACAGATGACTTTCATGGAGGGGTGTAATAGTGATAATTACTTGTGAGTTTATATTCGTGGCCTAAAACTTGAAGAATTGTCTAATATTTCCCCATTTAAGGATTACCCTCAATATGAAAAATTAGTGCGTTATCTATGCTGTCTAAACAGGTTCCAAAGTAGACTTAACATTAATTTTTAGCGACAAAAATTTGGCTATAATGAGCTTTGCAAAGGTTTAATAATGTATGAGTAAGATACACAAATTATATTTTTCGAAGAGGTGCCACACTCGACATATACTAAGTTGTTTTATCGATTGGAGAAACTATTTTGAACAAGGCATAACAAAAGCACCATTAGCACTCTGAATTATTCATCTCACAAAAACCATGGTTGCTTTTTCTTATATTAGGAGATATAAATATTTGTTGTCATCAATTTGAACACTTGTCTATGGGACGAGATAAAGTAATATTGAACAAGCACTTAAGTAACTAAGATTCATATAAATATGAAAAACCATATCTCTCTCAGATATAAGCTCGAGAGAGTGAGTTATGAACCGTTATTGGTTCGACATACAATATGCAAGCAACCACAATTGCTTGACGAAAGTAATTGCACAAAGGCATACGATAAAATCGCAACTAACTGCAAAAACGAAGCTAAACTTAGTATCTACAATAACATATAGATAATATAAAGTGTTCAATAAGATTAAAATTTTGATGATTAAGATGAGATCCCCACACCAAGAAAATCTATGAAGGGAACATTTTTCCTCGACTCTTCTCCATGCCCATGCTCCTCAATACTACTATTCATTCTCATATTTCCATATGATTTAGAGACATCACCAAAGCTAGCTAAATCTCTATTTTGTCCTCCTATCGTTCCATTTTTATCTCCAAATTTTAAATAACCTAAGGGACTAGGAACAATGCTTTTGTATCTTGGGATCCCAAATGAACTAAAATCACGACAACCGCTATATCCCATAGAATTCGAATAATGCGAACTAGAATTGAAGTAACTTCTCCCTTCTCGTTCGCGTAAATCCATTATAAAGGACTCATCCACATCTGTACGAGAACTCGGTCTTGCGAAGGTCCACAAACGGGATGAACTAGAAGCTGAAGCAATGTTTAAGCTATCTTTGATTGGGGCTTGGAATTCGAATATTTTTCCGTTCTCTCGTGTTATTGAGTTCCTTGGACGAAAATCAAAAGGGAGAAAGGTAAAGTCACAAAAAGCATCTTGGTGACTCCTTTTGCCACTTAATATGGATTGTTGTCTTTGCTTTCTTGCCCTTATAACATGCCAATGATTCTTTACGGCGTTATCGGTCCGGCCCGGGAAGAGCCTCGATATAAGTGCCCATTTGTTCCCGTGTATGCGATGAGCTGCGAGAAGTCTTTCTTCTTCTTCTTCACTAAATGGCCTTCGATTGATTCTTGGGTCAAGCTGATTGAACCATCTTAATCTACAACTTTTTCCTGCATATGCACAGGGTTTAAAAATATCTCAACGCCTATCAAATAATTGAATTCAATTGTAGCATCTGGAGATGCAACATGAATAAATAAACCGAGCGATTTATGAAATTAGCTCGTTTAAAATCTCGCTCCTGTCTGAGACCGGACTAAAAGAAATGAGTTGTTAAGGCCTATCTAATACACAGTTGCTATTTTTGTTTCTGTTTTAATGATTTCTGACTTTTTTTATATATGAATGGAAAAAAAATGACAAATGCTTGCTGACACAATTTTATTTACAAAAAGTAAGGAGAAAATAAAACAGTTTGTCGATCAATAAAAAAAAAATCAAAATTTTGGATGTTTAATCCAGTTACTTATGTTTATTCAATCATATATGATTTCTTCAGATCTTGTAGGAGGAATTGTTCATGAAAAAATAACAAGCATGAAATCAGAAACTTTATTATGTTTCCCTGTTAATACTTTTATTTTTCTGCCAAAAGAAAACAAAACTGATCTACCAAACAAGTTTTAGTAAGGAGTAAAGTGTTTTCTCCTCTAGGTTTACTTCAATCCGAGTTCATTTCCTAAATCAAATCGAGACGCGTAGAAAAGGGGTTTTGGGGCTTTTTGACGAGAACTTTTCTAAGTGTGGTTTAGTGTGATTAAAGGTACAAGTAAACTACAAAATAGAAATATAAGTGTGCGTTTATGCATGTATCATTACGTGTAATTTATGTGTTGACTTCCATACTTTATTAATGTGTTGTAGATATTAATTTCTAGCTAATTGAAATTAAATGTGTAGAATAAAGTATGTGTAGGCGTTGATAAGGTAATACATCAATATATGTATCATTCATTCATTGCGTTGGCGTGGCATTTTCATGATATGATCAAAAGTGTTGATTTGACAAATGAGAAGTGTTGAAATGATTTTTAAGTGTTGAGAATTTGAAAATGATATTTTCAAAAGAGAAGTAATAAGTGTTGAACGTGTTGGGGAGTTGATGTGTTGGAGCGAAGATGCTCACGTGTTGTTGATTTAAAATCGAAGATTGTAAAGCGTTGTTTATGAGAAATGTATTGAGTTGCATTCATTGGAAAATTGAGTCATTTTTCATTTCTTTTCAAGACAATGTCGATTTTTCTATGTTGCGAGAAGAAAATAAAGAGAAGACTCGATGCCTTATCGTGAAAATCGGAAAACCTGCACAAGAATATTAACTATAATTATGTCACGCGAGGATGACAGATTATAGTATAAGGTCTACGAAATAGCCTATATTTTAGAAAAACGTATTGAGATACTAGTCCCATTTGTTATGTTTTGAGTCGCATTGCTGTGTTGGTATTGGTGTTAGGTGGTGTCAAGTTTTGCATTGCATAGGCATTGTATTGCATTCACTCTTACATGTTGCATATTTACACATTTTGGCACCGCATAACACCCCATTTATTATGTTATTTAGTAGGTTAACTTGTACTTTTTCTTTTCTATATTTGTATCATATGTGTATTGTAAGCGCAGAGGCGGATGAGGGATATCGTTGAATTAGCTCGGATGTCAATTGTACATACTTTTGAAGTTATAGATATTATACAATATTTTGCGTTGTTGGCCATTCTTTATGATATATTTATTGGCCTTTAAATTTACTGTTATAGATTATATATTGTATTAATTCTTATTATTACCTTAATTGGCTAGTTGATGTATTACGCAATAACAGGTTGTAATATATATATATATATATTGCGTTGATTATAAACTATTACAAGCAGGCTACGGTATATTACCTTTGAGTGCACTCTGATATTGTTATACTGTAGAATGAGTTGGACAGTTTGGCATTGTAGAGTTGTTTTTTTTTTTTTTTTTTTTTCTTTTCTTTAAAAATATTTTTTTTTGTTTTTTTTTTGTTTAAAAA
>MKEJ01066870.1:0-13258 GCA_001753735.1 Embelia ribes | reverse complement strand
TGCTAAGGTGTATTGATAGTTGTAGCATATCTGTTGGAATCCACATTTATTCTATTGGCCGATGTAGATAATTTAGTGTTGAATTTATTGCCATTCTACATTATTACAAGGTTAGGGGTTTCACGGGTCAAATTCTTGAGATGCGGGATTTCTTTTGTATTGTGCTTCAAGCTACCTTTTCTCAAGGACATGTTAGTGGGACTTGGTCAATGACCCTTGCTAATAAGAGTAATTGAGTTTGGATGTTGAGTAGTGAATGCTGGATAAGATAGTTTATCAATCTATCTGGTGAATTTTAGACTATTACGGGTGGATACAAGAGTCTCTCCTCCGAAAATAGAGTTTGTGTTTAAGTTTTATTTATGTTGCGACTTGATTGGTTCGATCAATTATGTGTTTTTGTGCATTTTTAGCCTGGTATATCTTAGTTGATTATTTAATTTTGTACTATGCTAGTTTGTGTTTCTATGGATATTTTTAGTATAGCTTTGTGTATTCATTGACTATGTAATTAGTGCTAGTCCAGTCGCGTTGTAGCTCCGTCTGGAGCAAGTTGTAGTATTGGCTAGACAGTCTTCACCTTGTACTTCATTGTAAATTTTTTTGGAATTAATAATTTGAAACTTTAAAAAAAAATAGAGATTTCAATTATTACCTCTGCAACATTTTCCTTAAAAATAGGGTGAAACCTTTGTCTGCAGTACTCGCTGAAGAGGAGGGTGCAAATGATCAAAGGAAAGGTTAAAGACGATGCAATTGTTGACCTTTTCAACCCGAAAACCCCACCCGCAATTATTTGAGTCAGCACCAGAGAGAAGATAAATGTATTGTGAATAAGAGGCCAAAACTTCCCTCCGCTTTGATATGGTGTGACATAAACATTGAGAATCTGAAAAGTAAATACGTAAACCATCCATCAGAATTCAGCCCAATATCTTCACTGACACTATTTTTCTCTGACAGAAGACGTGATGTTACACATACTTAAAGGTACCACATAAAGAAGAAAAGGTGTCCGATACACTTCAATAGTATTCCTACAAAAATGCCGTGTAGCAAAAAAACATTCCACATCCTTCAAATCCCATAAGAGAAACTTAATCGTATTTCTGCGGCAAAAGTATATGTGTGCCAAAAGAACCAAAGACTGAGTCAACAGATACAGAAGAACTTACGGAGCAGAAGTTCCCAACTTTCAGAAGAGGGCACTAATACAGTTTACGTGTATGGACAAAGAAATGGAGGAACTGACGTGGAAGAAAATGAGCAGAAAAGTAATAATAAATCAACAAACTAGCAATCGGGACAACATAATGAACAATCTATGATACACGCTATGCGATATAAGCAAACAAGTTCCATAATAGTAAAATCAATACTAATTACTTACGGCAACATAATCAATACTAATTAATTACGGCAACATTTTAAGCTTACAAGAGAAAGAAGAAGAGTTCACCTGATTACGGTAGACGAGGTACGCAAGGAAAAAGTAAACCAGCAAGAAAGGCAATATCAAAGGTGCCATTATAGAATAGATAAAGCCAAGTACTCCAAACAGAAGGACTCGAGGTATTTCTGTGTGATATGGAAATGATAAAGTGCCACAAGGTGATTCATCCTTCACTCTCAAGACGAATTTATAGAAGAAGTTGCAGAGAAGAGGGAAAGGCTGCATGAGTTCAACTGACAAACTGGCCCAACCTGATGTTAGAACATATGTAACAAAGAAAGTTCCCTGCAACGAACAATAAAAAATTAATCTCCCAGTTAGCTGCTGAAGTTTGCCAGAATAGAAAGGATATACACTCATCAAAGTAAACTAAAAGCTCTGAATAAAAATTAGAGCATCAAAGTGTTCAGTATTTACAAAAAAAAAAAAAAAAAAAAAAAATTGGACACAAAAAAAAAATTTAAAATAAGTAAAAAAAAANNAAAAAAAAAAAAAAAATTGGGTCGGAATCCACAAGTTTGTAATGCGTTCAACCAATGATTTTTTCTTTTGTAAGAAAGCATGCAAATTATTTGGGGGCAAAGACTGGGACTCAATGAAGAACATAATGACCATAGCTGGACAACCTACGGTGATACTTACGGTCAGGAAAGAAAGAGAGCCGAGATTTAGAAGAAGAGAAAGGAAGATAGCAGAAAAGAAAAAAATAGAATTTGTTAGAAGTTGTCCATATGAACTCTTAGACAATTAGCTCGCCAAATAACTCAACTCTCCAACAAAGGAAAAGTTATGTGCCTTGACATGTATTACCAGACATTTGCATTGCATTATTCATATAGATGTTCATAAGATTCCGTATTATAACTTGTACACTATCCCACCTTATGATTTGTGCTTACAATTACATCTGCAACTTCAAGAAAAATAAGTACCTGAGACTTGCAAGTGACATGACTTCACTAGAAAAAAACATAGTAATATCCATACATAGTCATCCACAAGGATTCCTCGTTATAATGTGCAAAAATCACACATTTTTGTTTGAGCATACAATTACATATCGTGACTTGCAGAAACATACTTTTAATGTACATTCAAAAATGGTCACTCGCCCTTCCTTTCTACTTAATCTTCACAATGCTTAAACTAAATTCCAGACTCTAGTTCCAGGGTAAAAAATAATAAAAGGAGAAGGAAACATACCAGCGTCGGAACTAATGCAGCAAGTTGGGCAGTTACATCTTTGGGGCTAGAAACAAGAGACACCCTTTCAACTAATTTACCCGAGAGAACATTGACAAAGAAAACATTCCAGATCAAGAAGTACAGGATTTTGGAGCATGCACTCTTTTTCCGGCCACTACGAGAGAAATGCCCTTCAATTGTTGACAGCAGCATCATTGTTGGGGGAACAAGCAATAGAAATAACATGAGTATCACACTTGGAAGATACCCCGTAGCCAGATCATTTATAAATTTGCTATAGAAAAGAAAGAACCATGTGAGTTGGATTGAAAATTGGGGTTTATTACGAAAAAAACATAAAATCTCCATTGATTGATATAGAAGCAGCTAACTACAGTTTCCACAGGGGACCAAAGGAAAATATAAGTCGAATTTCAGCAGATCAGTTGACTGTCTCCAAATTAACACAAGGAAACAAACCAATATAAAAAATCAGCATATGTTATTTCCATTAAGATTCAATCTATCAACTAGTGGACTGTTAATAAGTGTAGTTTCTCTCTATGCTTCTGACTGTCCAATGTTTGCTATATTTAGATATTACAATTTGAAAAAATTTCTTTTCCAATTTTCATACATAGAAACATTGAACTGAAATATAATCCTTCAAAGGTAAAACAGCAACAAGCTAATTCATATTATAGTCACATGCCACTCATTTTAAATCCACATAAAAATTTGTATATGCACAAGCAGCACAACTCACATGCAAAAAGACCAAACAGGATGAACTAAGGATTAACAGAATGCACATTAAATGTCCATATCCATTTATCTTAAATCCAGATGTTTCAATGTAACCAAAAGAATATATCACACTGTAATAAAAAGGTAAGACAAAATAAAGCATGAAAAGAAATACATGAGAATTGTGAATGGCTTGCTTCTTCCGCCAATGTTTGCATCAGCAAGCTCAATAAAGAAGGCTTACATTATGTTGAACTATTTTACATTTTACCCTTCTAAATTCCTGCCCTTTTATTCTCAATCTAAACTGATATTTTTTCCATTGGCAGTTCTTTTCCCTTTTCTTATTCTGAACATGATAAAAAGAAGTTGCGCAGTTAAATCTTTTGCTACTTCTGCCTATCAATCTTTAAATTTGAACATTCTACACTGATAACTGAGGCAGTTAATTTGTTCATACTCAATCCACCTAGGAAGGGATACTAAACTCTCTTCTAAAACAGATATTCGATATTATGGAGTTATAAGCCAGCACCAAAATTAAACACCTTCCCATGAATTCAGTTGTATTTAAAATCAAAACAGCTATGTACAAAACTAAAAATCATATCCCACACAATCTTATGCTAGGTGATATCCATCTTTTTCCCTTAAGAGTTGCATAGATAGATAATGTTTATGAATGCCAAAAGGCACCACAAGGCACATCTTGAAGCCTATCTAGAATCAGGATTTCAAATCAAAAACAAGTAAAATATTCAAACTTAAGGCAGTTATGTTATCTCCAGCTTTAAGGTACTTTCATAGAACTGTGTAATTTAAATAAGTAAAATGCTTACTTTTTAAGAATTCCTCTCAAAACAGAAGTTTTCCTCTTAAGACCATCTAGATGAAGGAGACCTTGTACAAGAGTCACAGGCAGAACAAACAATATCATGAAAGCAATAGAAGCCAAAAGCGTAGCAAGCCTGCGAATCCACATCTGTCGGTATGGTATAGAAAGATTTTTCCAATACACATCATGAGGCTCAGGAGCCAAATCTGTGACCCATAACATGGGATTTGACGATTGAAGAGCATGAGCAGCAATCATAGCAGCATAACGAGTCTTAAAGAACACCAAAGCGGCTGGGCATTCCTGCAGCAAAATATGCATATCTTGAATAACTGTAAAGCATTTGCAGAAAATAATGTATTATCAAGAACCTACTGTCACATTGTAACTATACCCAAACGCAACAGAATGGACCCAGGAAAGATGAATGAAGATTTTGATTCACATATACAGTTATATAAGATATTCATAATTCAAATTCAGCTCTAATTAAAGGATTGTAACAATTAGATAGATGAGAACTCTGATTGTCATATACACTTGCGATGAGATACTCAAACTTTAAGATGTGCCTCAGTAAAGGTATTGTCATATATATTCATAACGTGATATACTCAAAATGGTTAGGGAAAACAAATGTCATCAAACTTCTTCGTCACATAATGCTAATTATAGGTATTTCTAGTGTACCAAGAATAAAATTAATGCAGATAATCTCAATTTAAAATGTCATTGGCCATAATAGTTTCCTGCTTCAGAACTAAAATGACAAAAGCAAATACCGAATAAGTTAAAATATCTATCTCAGCTTTCCTTTATCCTTCATTATTCTTCAGCTTTGAAGCAATAAAGTAGGCTTTGCATGACTCTTAAGACTATAGCGATGCAAAATTAGAATAATCAATGACAGTGTCTAAGGTGATGGATCTTGACAAGAAAAAAGAAGGGTAAATAGAACTTAGCGAGAATGACGGTACAAACTTAGACTTGTAACCTACTTCTCGAATTAAGATTGCACTACATCATAAAACCATCCTTATCATTCACTTCCAAAGCAGAACTCTGACACACCTTTTCCCGTAAATCTGGGTCAGCAATCTCGCTTCCTTCACTAACACTTTCTGATTCACCAGATAGAACACTAAACGATCGAGTAGTTCCCCCACAGATACCACATTTTATGAAATGTGATCGCCACCTATGGTCATTGGAATTCGACGCAATCACCTCATATATTTTTGCTGCTTCATCCTAAAAACATGAAAGTTCAAAAAACATAAGAGAGAATGAAACAGGGATCTTATTGAAGAGAATGTAAATTAACAAGATTGAATCTATGAAAGCAAAACACACTTAAGCTAAATACGGTTGGAAAAAAGTTTACGAACAAAATTATCAGAAAATGAGGAGCCATTCAGGTTACACTCTGAACCTACTATAAAAGCCTTCGGTCTTCTGTCTCACAGAAGAACTGAAAGATTCATCATCGAAGCAACAAGGCTTAAACAGTACACAGTATTAAATGATATTCCATCTCATGCAAATGAAAAGTTCTCAATTGTAAAGACAAACCTAACCGAAATTAAAATAATAATAAATTAACAATAGTATTTCGATTAGTGTTCCAAACATATTCCATAAAACAAATGTGAACTCGTGACCACAATGCACAAATTAAACCTTAAGAAACCATTCCTATATCCTGAAAAAAGTAATAGACCGGGAACAATTAATGGAACAATCAAACTGAACAATTTAGCATGTCAAATCTTCTATCCTGAACATATATTTTTTTTAAAAAATTCTGGGCAAATGAATATATTTTTATTAAATCTTACATATTTGTTTTTTCAAAAGCTACCTTGACTCCACCAAGGTCTAAAACAAACAAAGCAAACACTGTATTGACATAACTAAGATGCAATATATGAAGCAAAGTGTGAAAATGTTATTAAAAAAACTTCAACCAAAGAGAGCAAGGGAGCAATAGAACTGCTGCTCTTCAGACATATACATGTGTACGTTAGAAAATTTTAAAATTTGCATTTCCCCATTCTATATTGTTCATTCACCTTAAAAAACCTCAGTGATAGAGTTGCAACTTATATAACTTCAATAGTAGAGTCTAAGAGAGAATTTATAACTACTACTCTTCATATATACACATGTGAGTGTCAGAAGTCCTTCACATTTTCCCACCTCTACTTTGTTCTTTCAACTTACATAACTTTAGTGTTGAGTATGTACCTTGAGACAATCTTCAGTTTCTCATCTAACTTATTTATTTATCAACAAAAAAATCCATGAACTGTGAATGACCTTTTGAGCCAATTCTTAACCACTGATTTTTTCATTCCCCCCAAAAAGGACTATGAACTACAATAAATATAGAACGTCATAGATGACTAGTAACCGAGAGACAGGTAAATGGATACCAAAAACCAAGTACTTGCTTCTAAAAAAAACTGAAATAACAGTAGGAGCTAATTCAGTTCCCAAGGACTAGACTATTCAACCAAAACACCCAGCGCTACCGAGTTGTTTAGAACATGGCTTGGCACAGCACGACTTGGCACACCTACGCAGACATTGAAGAATCTGAAAAGGACACATGCAATCTCATATCCCCCTAGAGGACCAATAACTACTCGATAATAAAACAATTTAAGCCTCCCCAGCCATAATACCTTTGTCATAAAACTTGAGGAAAAAATAGATCTCCCTCGTAAATCTTTTAAAATTGCTGATAACCTAAAATGAAGCCTTCCCAGCGCTTGCTCCGAGCAATGTTTCTGCATTATCCATCCTGCTGACTAATTCTTTAAATGAAACCAGATCCTACTTGTTCTATGTAATTTCACCAAAATAACATAGGTTGAATCTCACGTTAAGCTGACAAAGAATCATATTCTACAAAGGATAAGGAAAATATGAAGCACAATCATCCAATAAGAAAGGTAAGCTGCACAATAATACAAGACAAGATTCTAGAAAGGCAAGAAACTGAAATCTGATCATAATTAAGTTCTTCAAGATAGGGTCTCACCATTAGTTTTTGTATTGTACCACGCTTATAAATCATCTGGTGCGATAAATAACTTGATGCATAATTTTTTGCAAAGAAGTTTCTCACTGAATCACTGTAAGATTCTTTTGGAGACCATGGGACGCCCCTGACAAGAACCGTGAAAAGACTGGGTTTCGTGGAAGATTCAACGATGTATGCCAACCGCATGTTTGTGATTTTCTTATACTCCTGGAAAACAAACACCAAGAGTTCCATATTCAGTGAAACTGCTCTGGACCTTTACTTAGTGTAAGAACAAGATCATATAATCAGTGACCTATTAAAAAATGGGAGTAAATTGGATAATGAACTAAAATTATTCACTTACAACGTAAAGAAGAGCACAAGCACAGCACGTTATAATATATAGTGCAACACAATGAGCCCACAGCCTGAAAAAGAATTTATGCCAAAAAAAAAACATTAATTTTTTTTTTATATATATAAAACTTGAAAAAGGTCTTTGGTTCACATATACTTCAAGTATCTTAAACGTTAATTGAAGCAAATAAATTAGCTCAGCTATCACCTTCCAGAGTAATGATTCATTCAAACTACCAGGAACTCCTTATCAAAAATCTAGGAACTCGAAAAGAAGACAAATGACAAGGTGCCATATGTAAAAAGAGAACCCAAACGGACCTAGTTTAACTAAATTCAAACCAATTGCGCTTCCAGAAGGTTTTCAACTAAATTCTGAGCACCAAACATGAGCCTCTGAAACAATACCAAAAACAACTACAACACAATAATTCAATCTTAACCATACCATTTGGATCCTTCCTTCACATTTCCAATTGTGAACACGTCAAGATCTTCTTTAGGAATGTGATGGTGCCGCATCTCTTTGCCAAAATAATTCAAAGGGAGTACAAGGAAAATGCAAACTACAGCTGCAATGGAGAAAATCCGGATGCTGTAAAAATAGAGTATAACCTACAAAGTTAGCAATTTTACAAACCCAATGAAGTGAAAAATGACCGACAAAGAAGAAACAGACGTCAAATCAAGTACAAGGCATTTCAAATAAAAAAGAGAGAAAAATAAGGAGTACTTGAGTACTTCACCACTTCAAACAAGTATGACAAATCATGCATGATTACATTGTAAAACATGTTTTTCCCATCTTTAAGACGACCGGTGTCCACAGACGGTCAAACTTATCAAGGCAGCATCACAACTAGCAAAAAAATTTTTACAGCAAAAAGACGTAAAAGTATCTGTCATCACAAGATTACAACATCGAAACAGTAGCATATGGTAAGAAGACAGGCAACTCAAGACCTATAAGAAACTGTCAACACAATGACCTCAAAGAGATGAAAAGTCATAAGGAAATTGGTTTAACGAAAACCCGCTTAAGACCAGTAAGCTTCCAAATGTATAACAAGGTATTAAAGGATCTCAAAGAATATGATATCATACCAAACACTAAAAACAACATTTATTTTAAACAAGAAGTTTGTCTTTTTCAATTAAAAAATAGAGTTCACAAATGTTTTCAAACCCAAAACAGTCTACAGTGAGAGCAAATAAAGGCCAACGTGCTTTCTGCAATGAAATACATATCCTGCAACTTTGATAGCTAGAGAGTAGCCTCGTTTAAACAGAAGAACCAGCAAACAACACTTTAAGTTATATGTAGCATCAAGTATTGAACCTATCAAACTTAAAAAAAGTAATAATATACTTTTACATATACTTGAATCTTACAAAATCAAAGTTATGTCCACCTCACCTGAAAGTGAGTACCCTGAGGAACGCCACAGCATCCACTCCCCCACAAGCTAATATTTCTTCTTCAGATGCTTTCCAGGCCTTCACTAACCAACTAGGGGAAGGGACGAAGCGCTCAAAGGTGAAATGACCTGCGAAATTTGACCTCAACTGAGAAAGCCTCTGTCCAAAGTACACGCTGGCATTGCCGGGTTGTTTTCTCAAAATTGAATATAATGACAGCAGCACCACGCATATGGCTATGTTGATACCCGCAGAAGTTAAAAGAGCAGAGATTAACATCTCTGTTAAATGCATACACAACCTCTCGAAATGTCATTTATCATGGATATCAAAACAGCAGATCTTATGCGAAACCCTGCAAGTATTAACAACACAAGGTTGTTAACTTCAATCACTTGTCTTGATTCCAACCACATCTGTAACACACACACACACAGATGAATATACACAATTAAAAAATACATAAGGCATCAATTAAGCATAAAAATAAAGGTGCACAAAAAGTTTGAATTTCCGGGAGTTCCCACAAGCCCTATGCCTTAAAAAAATTACTGTGGTTCATTTCCAAATACGAGCAAAATTGATCCAAATTGGTAGCATCCTAAAGGAATTACATCTATAAAAGGTGTATAGTACTTTCCTTTTCCCCCTAAAACTTCACCTACCTCTAATTAATCCCCAACTTATTAACGATAAATAAATAATACTGAATAAGCAATTTCCACATTGAAAATCACAAACCGCCTATACAAAAACACAAATAGACGCGCATACATAAATCAGTCATGTACACAAATTTGATCCCATATCTGAATACAAAATTCCTTTCCCAAATTCAAAGTGATAAATAAAACCAAACTATACAAATGCAAATAACAAGTTGTAAAGAGATTGAGAAATTACCCGTAGCGAAACTCAGATTGAGGAATAAGAATGAGATAGATTAAAAATAAATACAAGTTTCGCAAGCAATGATTCGCTTGGCTTCGACTTCAGCGAGAGAGACAGAGAGAGAAAGAGAGAGATATGGAGAGAGATTGGAATTTGATTAATTAGGAAAGCGAACAAAAACCCTAACCGGATTTGGGAATTGGGAACAGAGCCGTTAAATAGAACAAGAAAAAGAACAATATATATATATAAAAAACAAAAAGGGAACAAAAATGGCCAGGCGATCGAAATCTTAGAATTATTAATAATTATAAAATATTTAATGCCCCGATGGCTAAATATGCGCCATGCAAAGGGGATCTTAAAAATAAATGCGACGTAAAGTATTAGACGCATTAGACACATATACGATACAGTGCTGCCACGTGGAAGTCATGTAGTGGAAGACGGTTAAAACCGTTTAAACGGTTCGGGTCCCAATCCTAAAACCCCCATATTCGGAGTTATATCTAGTAATACCCATGTGATTCTGCAAGTTAAAAGATAGACTCCCTCTAGCTTTATAATTAACGGCATTCTATTCTCTTGCCCTATCCATTCAGCGTACTTCAAATTCTTAAATAGGGAACACCCAAATAGGAACCACTCAAACTTACGGGAAATAGTAAGTGTTGGAAAAAAAATTTAGTCACAAAAATTAAATTTTGTAATAAAAAATTTTGAGGATAGTTTTGTAATTTTATTCAAAAAATTATATTCTTATGGCTGAATAATTTTTTCTCACCCTTGCACATTTTTAAAGAGTGTTAGATTCTCTTAACTCAAACTTAACAATAGAACCCGTGATGAGCAAAGACATCTCGTTCATGGAGATCATTACAATAAATTCAGTATTGTTTAATAGATTGAATGATAATTGGATGCACATGTACACGAAAGTTTTCTTAGATTTAGGCATTGGTGTCAGTGCCACAAAGATTAGATCTTTGTTGCACGACTTTGCATGGGTAATTAAAAAACTCAGGAAAACTTCTTTAATAACATTAACTAACATATCCTCGACAAAGTAACGTTATCATAAACTTGCAATACTCTGTATTGGTTTACCAAGTAAGGGTCTTTTTATGTTTATATGTATTGGCTCATGATACTTTGTTGCTTTTTAAACTTCAGTAAAACCAACCTATATAAGGAAAATTGAACATTTCCTAAGCAAATTGGCACATAAATCATCTTGAACCTTGGGTACAAAATGTATATTAAAAATTCTATACTTTGCTTGAATCTAGACCTGAAGGAGTCTAGATATAATTTCCAAAACTAAGGGGTGGTCTTTGCAAACCCCAAACCTCAAGGGCTTCGTGTGTAATGTATACCAACAGACGTTTAGGAATTGCAACGAATTAAAATCCATTTCAAATTAGAACGGATTTTGCAATGGCATGCCAAAATATTGACTTAGTTTTTTGCAACGGATGTCAGGTCATTCCAAAATTCGTTCCAAAATGGCGCGGGAATTATTGGTGTGGATATTTGGAACGGATGTTTAAACGGAATTTAGAACGTACTGACATCCGTTCCAAATATAAATTCCAAAATAAGAGTTATTATTTTTCATAAATTAATATTTTAATAATCCGATCCAAATTCCATTTCAAATAATTGTGTTCCAAATTTCGTTTCAAAAATTGTTTCAAAATGCTAAAATTTTCATAGCACATATACACCAATAATGGAACCTATATGCATCACCAAAACCCAAACTACACTCCAAAATCTGCAAATATAAAACACCAAAAATTGAGAATTGGCACCAAAATTTGAGAATTGGCCTCCGGATACCCACTTAATCAATGGTGGAGTACGTTTTTCAAGGAATTTGTTAGATATGTTGAATGACTTTTCGGGTGATATTAAAAATTTTAGGCCACTTGTTTGGATCAGCGAAATCAATTTATCTGACCAATACAGATTACTCTCATTCTATATTGTGGCACAATTGCGCTATAGGCACCAAAACTATAATCATACATTAATTATATTCAATTTTTAGTTACATATTTGTTTTTATAAATTTCATTATCATGAATGTTAGAAGTGATAAATTTTACTTAAATTTTAAAATATATATAACATGTGTATGTGAAAAATAAATAATGACAGATCATGGATACATAAAAGGGTATTAATGGGAGAATTGGAACCTGAATTTACGAGTAGCATACAGGAGTTCATAAATTTTGCAAGCAATCAATCTCGGTTTATGCATGGAAATAAAATTCAGTGTCTGTATAAAAAATGTGAAAATAGAAAATTTGTAGAAGTTGGTGACGTATTGGTTCATCTTTACTAAAATGGTTTTGTACAGAATTATTTGTTTGGAATATACACGGTAAGGAAAATAGTATAAGGAATACACGCCATTAATCTAAACAATATTACGGTACCTGAGTCATTTTACTGTGTCCAAACCTATATTAAATAATGTAGAATCCCATAATCCATTCCGCTCCATAGTAATAGATATAGGGGGTCTGAGCTTTATTCTGGATTTTGAGCCGGAATCCCCAGATCGGATGACTTAACAATTATATGAGATGACACGAACACATCAGTCAAAAGTAGGTATAATGAATCATCCATCTGACTCGAAGGCATGGAAACATTTTGATGAAACTTACCCACATTTCAAAGCGGAGCCGTGCAACATGAGATTGGGACTTTGCACTGATGGATTTTCAGTGTTTGGACAATATAGTGAGAATTACTCGTCTTGGCCAATTGTGGTAACTATTTACAATATGCCCCCATGGTTGTGCATGAAGGAACAATATATATTCCTTACTATTATTTGCCTTGGTTCTAAGAATCTAAAATATAAGATAGATAATTTTTTGCAGCCATTAATTGTTGAATTGCAACACTTACAAAAGGTGTCATGATATACGACACTGCAACAAAGCAAAATTCTCGATTACTAGCGGCTTTGACATGTACAATCAATGACTTTCCGGCATACTCCATGTTATCGGGCTGTCAACCGCTGGGAAATTGGCATGTCCCTATTGCATGGATGACAGTGATGCATTCTACCTACCAAATGGAAGGAAGGTATCTTGGTTCGACAACCACCAAAAATTTCTAGATGGTGAGCATATGTATCGAAGAAATAAGACACATTTTCTAATAAACAAAATTATTTTTGAGGATGCCCCAGCTATTAAGACCGGACATGAGATCCCCGTGCACATAAACCAACTCGGATTGGAGAAAGTTACTAAATTTAGGGGCAAAAAGCATAATGTAATATTACGACCCCAATTTTTTTTAGCCTAATTTT
>MKEJ01066859.1:0-23773 GCA_001753735.1 Embelia ribes | reverse complement strand
TAATCAAAACATGATTGCAGCACTTAGATGAGAAAATTACATCATTATACTACTTCATTACAGTATAAAATGATTGTACAGTAACTCTAAGTAGTGCTACAGTGTTGGCGAAAAATTGGGGTCTTATAATAATCTTTCTCGATAACGAATCGGTAGGACCCCTACGTCCACTCTTCAGCGTTGTACGCCTTGAGTTCCCTTTAGTATGAAATATAAATCTTTACACCTTAAAGGACTGGTTAGTCTTTCGGGTTCTAACCATAACTAAAACCAAATATTTTATTGGATACTACTTGAAACCTAACCTTTGAGCTACCCGAGTTTCCTAGTTCAAGGTTTTACTCACAACCCACGCACAATACCTCTCAAACTACCCAAAAACTCACTCAAGAAAGAAATCTGAAATTTATAAACCATTTCCAAAGATTATAACGAAGTTTAATATGTAAATCCCACTCAATAAAACCCTTACAAATTGATATCAAAATTTATACAAGTTTGTGAACAATTGAAAGGGAACTTTGAGCTTTTTGGCTTAGAGCGTTTCTCTCTTGAATAATAATAGCTTTTTAATGTCAATGGAGTGTAATGAGGATATTTAATTAGATTTGAGAAGACAAACACATTGAGGAGGTTGTTTATTGTCCCTTGGAGAATCCGATATAAAACGGTAAAAGTGGAAAGCTGAAAATTCATTGTCTGAAGCTGTCCGGTGCTCTTGAGTAGAGTGTCTAATAGCTAAATGTCAGTGGGTGTATCACGCACCTATTGGACACAAGGAAAATGCCTTAGAATTTTTTCAACTTTTTAGTTTAAGTGTTAACCCTAGACATGTTTATCCACCAGGTTGTCTGTCGGTTCAAAGCCATCGAACGTGCCGTCGGACAGACATAAAATCTTTCTAATTAATTGCCTCAAGTCTTAACTTTTGGATCCCTTTCATATTTGATAAATATTCAGTTTGAAGGGCTAAAATCTGGTACATACTCAGTAAAAATGTTAGTGAAATAATAAGATAAGAAATGTATATTTTTCATATTTTTGAAATCATAAAAAAAAAATTTAATTTTAATTTTAAAAACCTTGGAATAACATATATAAAAGTTTCAATTAAAAAATAATACAACATATAAAATAAAACTTGTAATTGGAACTAAACTGATTCCACCCCTCACTGATTTTCAACTTATTTCTGCTTCCTTTTTATCAGTCTCGGTACATTCCTTCCATCTTTTTTAGCTTATCTTATATAGAAAAGGAGTTAATCATCTGTCAATGAAATAACAGTTGTTGGGTATTAGTAGGGTTAGCAATGAGTTGAGCCGCTCGTGAACTGCTTGAGCTTAGCTCGATTAATGCTCGACACGAGTTTTGCTCAAATGTCAATGAGCTAAGCTCGATCTCATTTTTGAGCTTGATAGTGTTAGTGAGTTGAGCTTAAACATACAGTAGTTTGGCTCGTTAGGCTCGCGAGTAGCTCAAAAATAAGTAAATATATAGTATTATACATATATTTATATGTATATGTATATGTCATGTGATTAATACAATAAATAAAATTTACCATAAAATAATACTAATATGTTTCATTAAAATTCAATTTGCCTTTATTATTACTAGCATTAATATGCCATCATAAATATTTTTAAATTTTCCAAATTTAAAATTCACTTTCAAATTATTAAAATGTCATTAACATTTAATACTTTTCAACATTAAACGTGTTGTTTGCAAAATTTTACATAAGAGTAGATGGAAATTTAAATAAAAACTAATCAAAATGAGGTAGGGTTGTCTAGAAATCAAATGGCTCATGAGCTCTTTGAGCTCGGCTCGAGTTTGGATCGAATACTAACTAGTTGAGCTGAGCTCGAGTACCTCAGCTCGGCTCTTGGCCACCCCTAGGTATTAATGTAGTAAGTTGGATGTATAGATTATCCATGATATCAATTGATTTATAACACTCTCCCTTATATGATCAATACATATCAATGATTCCATCGTAATGATTTTCAATAATCATTTGTCTTTTGCGTCCCTCTGATTTGGAACTTCAATCAAGAGTCAATCTAGAATATGTAGCTCAAAAAAATAATCAATATTTGGATGTCGGCTTTTAACCTCTATCAATAATGTGTGATAAATTATCTTGCCCATAATGAACCACCATTCAAATGGAGTCACTTAATATTTGATACAAAATCATATCATCCATCGAGTCTTATCTTTGATGGAGGAAGGGAGGATTCATAGTATTATTAATTACCTCTAGATCTTGCGTTTGAGTCTAAAAAAAAGAGCAAACAAGTTCTTTTACTTTACTTTATTTTGTTTACATTTGTTTCTTTCTTTTCTTCTTTTCATCTTTTCGGACAATCAAATTTGTAGTATCCCAAAATATTTACATCTTTAGGCATTACATAAATTTTGTAATATATTGCCTTAAGTAATTTCTATAAGAATCATCATATTTGTTATTGATGTACAAAATTCTAGTAATGCATAACTTGTGATCGATCTTTCTTTTCCCGTATAACTAAAGCAATAATAATAAAAAAATCTCATTTGAACAAAAGTTTGAAATATTTCCTATTTACCTGTAAAATGATATTGGTATCACCCTGATTGGGAGAAGTATATTGTAACCAATGCAAGTATATCTTTATGTTGTAACCAATGAAAGTATAGTATAACTAATCGATAAGTTCATCACCATTGTGAACTTATGTTTATATGTTGTTGCACAGTTATCCTACATCGATCTTTTATAAGAATAATCATGCCTTTATATATAAACAGAGCACTTAAATGCAAGCATGTCTAGAGGTGGTGTATACTCAGATTTAATAAGCATATTTTGTACCTTATAATTATAAAATTGTATAACCTCAATTGTTAATTAGATGTTTATTGGTAGCTCTAATATTGTTCATCATATGCTTATTACAGTTGAGTAATTTCTACTTTTTTCCAAAACCGATGAACAATATAGAGCCCCAAATTCTGGCCCTCCTATAATCACACTTCCAAATTAGTTTTACTCCACAATGATAGCACAATTAATTATACTTTAGAGGAGCTAATAATATGCATCTCCCTCATTATTGACTCAAACTTATATACATGGACAACTCTAATATGTCAAACTTATGCCGTATCTAGGCAAAGGGCCCATACCTACTACTGTGCATCACCTATAACTACTCACTATCTACCATTCACACTAAGAAATGTAGCAAAGCTAGTCGGACGAGTCCTTAAAAGTCATTATATTCATTTACATTGTCAATTATGCAAAATTTTTTATTCTCATTAATAAATTAATTTCCTCTCGGTTAGAGCCAAAAATTAAATCTGAATAATATATGGCCACACTTAATATCTCATATGATAGTTACATAATAGCTTATTACCCTTAATTTGTCAAAGGATTTGATTATTTTTCCTTCAGTAACATAGGTGTGTCGGAAAATACTTTGGAACCCGATCAACTATCCCAGATTCGCTTCATCAAATCCATACTTCCCTCATATTCATTTGAAATATGACAGCTTGCACTAAGATCAACAATAAAAACTTAAGTCATCATCTCATGACCCATTCTTCTTGAAACTCTGTACACCAGCCCCCAACATCGTCATATATTACTTACTTTGATGGACCAACGAATGTGAGTTTATTTTAATATTTGTGTGAGAATTTTTCTTTGGAGAAATGTTGAATTTTTTATTGTTTGACAGGGTCTTAGTATTTTGAGCATAATTCTTAGAATGTTTATCGAAATATCTATTACAATATAGTTTTGGAAAGGGAATTCAATTGCTTACAACTTCCATGTTTTGATAAATTAATTTTGGATACATAAGTTGAAAGAGAGTTCGAAATACATACAATTCTACACAAAGTTGACATATGTCCTACTAAGTTATAACTCGTATAACACCAAATTTTCTACATAAACCAACAGAAACCAGTCCAAAAAATGTATATACAGGGATATGATGAGGAATGAAGGTGAATCTATGAAAAACAAGGCTTAGGAAAGGGAAATCGAGCAACATGAGGCTTAAAAACGCATTCACCAATCTATTGGCTCTATATTGAGGTAATTTTAATCCGAAGATGTGATCATACCATTACCTATGCTCCTTAAATATCGTGCATGTTGGTATAAGTAGGTTTAATATGAAAATTTACATGGAATTTATCATGTCTAAGTGGGAAATCTTCGGTTCAAGCCGCTTTCGGGTGAAAACTTCTAAGGACAGCCGAGAACCCTTATCATAACCGAGTCATTGAGCATAAAATTAAGCATTTCAAGTACGAGATATTAACAATTGTAATACATTGAACTGATATAGTATTTACAGTAAATTTGTTTTGTCGGATGACTGTATGAAATTTGTGAATTTAAAATAAATATGCATAAAAAAAATATTTTGGGTAATAAAAAGAGAAAAAAGTAACATTTAGCTAGAATTTTGGGGAAAAGAGATTTTCACGAGAAATTGAGTATTTTAGCGTTACTTTTCATATTTGTGGTTGATTTTCTATGTAGCAAATTTATATAAATGGGTGCAATGCGTATTTTGCAATATAACAAATTTTGAGAAAAATATTTTCCTAGAAGTCTTGAGAAAAAAGCAAAATTAATAAATTATGTTGGTTCGAGTTTGCATACAAAATTAAATGGTTTAGAAAAAAATTTATGTGATTTTAGACATATTGTGTTGCATGTGTAAACATATATTTTGAAAGGGTGGTGTAACATAAAAAAATTTTGGAATTTGAGTAATAATAAGAGTTGTACGTGTGGAGGCTACATTTGGATAATCTGAATATTGGGGACTTCAGGAGGGAGTCATGAGATGTCAAAATTTACTAGAGAAGTAGAATATGAAAATTGAATTGTGCATGAGAATTGAGGTGTAAAATATAAGACTGAGTTGAGAAATGAGTTAAATGAGATAACTATAACATAGTTGAGAAACGCATAATGGGTTACAGCCTCAGCTCCAGAACATGATAGACCCTCTCTAATCCTATGACTTCGAGTCCGTGGTGAATTTGACCAGAATGACCAAACGTATGTTACCCTGAGCTATGTATATACCCTTTTTCTGAAAGCCATGAAGATAAAGATTTATGATTCCATTTCACTTGAGAATAAACATATACGTGTGATTAGGAAGACCATGATACATAGCCTTGTTAACAAACCCTTTAGGTACTACGAGGAGTGAGGAACCTAGTGAATGATGATTGAGTAAGAAACTTTGACTAGCTAGAAACTTCAGTTACCTTGTAGTATAGACCCGACCACAGAATAAAGACTACCTTGAACATCGAGGATGAGGTTCTAATTACGTGTGGAGATCTATAACAGCCTATAAATCCTTAAATAGTCGACTGAAAGGAGAATCAATTGACTGTGTAAACAGTTGACTGATAAAGAGTAATATATCGACTAATTTGGCCGGTAGGGTGTTATGAGAATGACACATGTCCAAATGCGTGGCAAAACCCCAGAATTTCAATACGTGATTTGTATTCTGCAAGCTAGGCAATCAGTCGATTATTTGTCCTAAAACAATCGACTATTTTAGTTGAAATGATAAAGTGACAATTGGCAATACCATAACCACGTGATCCACATTGAAAACCCTATAAATACCACCCTACCTAGTCATTCAAGTGTATGTGTGAATGTGTGTGAATGAAGTAAGAGAATTGAAAATTAGAGAAAAGAAGGGGGAAAATAGAGAGAAACCGAGTGAGCCCCAACCGTTCGACATAGGAATCAAGATAAGATAACTTTAGATAATATCACGGCAGTGCTCCAACTGAGACATCACCTAAAAGGTAAGACTCTTGACACAAACCTTTATAAGTTACGTTTAATACAACATGGAACAAATCAGTCAACTGAATTATTCTCCATTTTATAAGGAGTATAGGTGGAAATTTCCCATTAATCTCTCAATAGTGTTATTAAAAAGGGACCATATCCTCTTGATAAGAAGAAGAAAAAGCCATAGGATGAAAAACTGCCTTCTCATGAGCAATCTCTCTGACGTTTTTTTTCTTCTTCTTTTTCCTTTTAGTAGAAGTTATAACAGAATTATGAGAATTGTGCTCCATTTTATTAGGAGAAGCAGCATCATTAGAATTATTCAAAACTACATCATAACTATTTTCTGAACAAATGTTGGCCACCTCCACACCAACAAGATTGGGATTGAGATTTTCACAAGTGCCCTTCTCCGTAGTGGTGTTCTTTGCACATAACTTTTATTGCCCTTGGGCTCTTCCTAATCATTGTTATCACCTTTAGGAATTGAAAAAGTATCTAAAATCTTACAATCATCTTCTCTTCTTTTCTCTTTGATGATGGCTGTATTATTCAAGTCTTAATAATTTGTCACTGATTTTCCCTCATTAAACCTACTATGACTTGAATTTCCCACATCAGCAGGAAATTTACTAGACATTTGAGAAAAAAAAATTTCAATTACTTTTCTTAACCGAATGCCAAGAATTGGAAGAATCCTAATTAGCTTTCCCAGTGTCTCCATACTTCTTATTTTTTGGCATCTTAGTATCACTTAGTTTCCCTTCCAGTACTATTTTTTTTCTTTATTTGGAAGAAGGCTTCACAAGAGCTTTAAATAAAGGATTATAAACCAATTATGAAATAACACCCTTACTACCAATAGATATAGCCAGATGCCTAACACTAATTTCCTTAGGAACAAAAACTTTAGATTTAAAGCTAGCCTTATAAGCATTTTCTTCAAACTGCAAATTATCCTTAGGCCTGGAATTCACATTGAATGAGTAATGATCAACTTGACCTTTTCTGCACTCAAAGTTTTCATGGCATTGTAAGCAACAATTTGTGCATAATTTAGGAAATCTCTTATATTCAATATGTCACACCCCGGATTCCGAGCGACCCCGTACGTGATCTATATGTAGTACATCACCAAAATTAAAGGAGGAATTTAACTAATTTCATACTTTACACATAAAAAGTACTAAAAGTTAATATAGATTTCATTTAAAGAAAGTATAACTACTGTCACTTATGTTTACTAGTTATGTCTTCAACATTCTACAAAACATAAAGATAAATAAAACTATGGCTGGTTGTGCCTCCCGTCTCATCATAACTAATCACATAAAATATCGTACCAACTTCTCCCACGGATCCTTCACTTACATTATTTACTCTTTTCTGACACATCTACCGACTCTTCTTAGTTGTGTGATGATGAACGAACTAAATACTTATTCCTTTATCTGCTTGGTTTCCAAACAACAAAACATAGCAGATAGTTAGGACATTTCCTAAGTAAATGTAGCAAACTTATCGATTCAAAATGAAACCTGAAAAAAAAACACAAAAAAGCGACATAGTTACCAAACAGTTGATAAAATACATCATTAGAAAAATTTATTATCTTATGCCATATCTTATATCATCACATCACTTCGCTTGTCTTCACACCGTATTATACGTCTTTACACCAAATCTATAATATTAACTACGCTTAGATGCATTGGGCCCTTGAATGACGTATTGGAGAAAAAACTTCATAATAACTTAGTAATACGTATCCCAAGATTTTATGCATAAATATTTTAAAAAGAGGTACTCTACCATACTCGAAGTCTTGCAAGAGACTTAAGCGGTAATTAAACGAGGGTTTGTCCCCCTCTCCGATACAATGTGCTGAATGCACCTTATATTTTAGTTCCAAAAAACGGACCGTATGACCTATAATTTATTTTTCACAAAATGCCAGATTTTTCTCACAAGCATTATGTATTCTCAAAATGCCACCTCGCATTTCCCTAACACATATTCTTACATTTATACGACACAACTTCAAAAGTGATTACGTCATATCCTTACATCTTCCTAATATTCATACGTTACACCTTCATGTATTTCAAATTTGTTCTTCGAGTTCATCGTTTGTATGATTTGCACAGTTAACGATACACCATTATTTACACTGATTGAGTTGCTTATTACAATTCACTGTATATTTCCCTTACTTATACACAAAAAATTATCGCGTCCATATGTACGCTTAATGCATAGACTTAATGTTTATTTCTTACGTATGTCTGACTCTATTTCTTATAATACTTATACTCTAACATCATGGTGATTTATATACACTAGGGTCCAAATCGTCCTTCCACACTCTACTCTTATTATTCAATTATTGGAGATATGTTAAGGTACACCAATCTCCATTTTGGTCAAGTATTGTAAATAAGAAGTGGTCTCCCCCATGTCTAGTCTATGTCATGTTTCACGCTTCGTGGTGATTTCTTATTCCAGTGTAATCACCCTCATTATTAAGTGTCCTCGTAGTTTCCATTTTTCGGTTTTTCGTGTATTCTCCTACCAATCAAAATTTCAAAACTTTTTTAAAAGTACAAAGGTTGTCGTCTAAGGCTCCACACGTAAACGCTCGCAATCTAAGTTCATTCATCCATCCAAAAAATTTGTCACTTGAGTCTCCACACGTAATTGTTCGCAAGTTATCTCCACTTCTCGCAAGGTTACTACTCATCCTCTTATATTTGTACTCGTTCAAGGGAGGATTACAATCATCATAGTCTTTCTTCGAATTGTCAGGATCGGGATATTTTTTTTTGAATTCCGAAGACATCTTGATTTTTCACTTAAGTTAGGTTATTACTTATACTACAAGTTATCTTCTACTAAAGTCCTTATAATTATTTGTACCTTGCCTAATCTTAATGGTGTCACAGGTCCATAAAGGAGGGGGAGGTGGGGGAGGTTACACATCATTATTTCAGTCTTTCTTATTTTTAATAAAGCTCTCATAATGCCTTACAATCCTTACAAGTGCAAACCACAATTAGCTTATTACTAAAACAATATGCTTTATAAATGTCATGCAATAGTATAACAGTTCTTCTTGCTTAACTTAGAATGTTTTTCACAATTTATATACTTAAAGGGTCATTGTTTATCATCAAGTATTTCAATATCTTATTTTTCCAAAAATTACTCTAAATAGATTGGAATCTCAAAGGGCACTAAATTTACTTAGGGAATGACGTAACTGGACCTCAATTATTGTTGAAAAATGTGCTAAAATACTCAACTCACATGCAAAACTACCATAACCATGTCTTCACCTACCCTTATTTGGTTAGAGGGCCAAAAGGGGCTTGAAACTGAAAAACAATCACTTCCAACTCAATTTCAAAGTTTGTCTACTGAAGTCAGTCGACTGATAGAGCAAATCAGTTGGCTGATTTGCTTTGTTCCCAAAAAAATGCTAGGTTTTAATAATTTATGATGAGTGTGTTTCCTAAATCTCAATTTCAAGGGTTATAAAGAGGTGGTTTCATCAACATACAATACTACTATCACCAAATTCCTTTGCTTGTCCCTCAAATGCAGTGGTATTTAAGGTTCTATTGCCAAATTTGTTCACGAAATGAATGTTTGAGGTTGCTAGGCAAAGTTGGTGTTGCAGTGCCTTCAATATTTTTTCAAAATCCTGTGGTCGAAATTGTATTTTACATAAAAAATTAGGTGCATGCAAGTCATTCTCAATTGCCCGACCGAATAAGTCGACTAATAGGGGAAATAAGTGTAATGATTTGTCTTGTCCAAAATTGAAACTTGAAGTTTTAGGACTTAAAAAGTACCTTACCTCTAATTCATCCTTAAAACTCCCATATTCAGCCATGCAAGGTCCATTCAATTTCAGAGTCTAAATTTGAGAGTTTCCTTTCAAGCTTTCAAGTCCAAACTTCGTAATTTGTTCTAAAATTTGATAATTCATCCTTTACTTGGGTTGTTTGTGGGTTTTGCTTTGAAAATGTTTAGAGGGAAGAGGAAATATTTTTACTCATGCTTGAAAATTATGATGGTATGAGAATCGTGGGAGCTTGTTTAGGCTCAATAACACTCAAACTTAATTAAACTTTTATCTACTTTCATGATTTTCTTTAAGTCTCCCTTTTATGTCTTTTTCAGAAGGTGACAATGAGGTGAATGAGAATAATAGGAATGTTTTTGAGAACCGAATTGTATAAGGAATTTCGTGGCTATTCTGTTATTTTATCAGTTTTAGAGAAGTTGATATGTGGCTGGATACTTGTCCAGTTTTCTATCAAAACACGTGTCTGATACACTAAATCAGTCAACTGATTATGAAAGTCGGCTATTTGTGCTAATAAGTTGACTGTTTTTCCTCTTGAAATACTTCTTTCACTTTTTGGGGTGTTACACAATAGCGTGCCAAAAGCCTTCCTCCATTGACTGGCCAATCCATATTTGAGTTTCCATAACTTTTAAAAGATCTACCTCTACATAAATCCTAGCATAAGCTGGGCGAGCATGTGTTAGAGTTGGAACATTAGCAGTTAGAAATTTTCCAATACATTATGTAATTGCTTTTAGATATAATAAAATACAAAAATTAAGAGGGAGTAGAGGAAGTCTAAGCCAAACTGGAGCTATAGAAGACTCCCTAGTTAGCGAAAAGTCCATAGACCATTTGAATAATCTGAACATGGTTCCAACCATCTCATGAGAGGATCTAATCCAAACGCGATTTAAATCACTAGAATCATGTAATTTAATTAGAACATGAGTAGGTCTATACTTTCAGTACATATAATTTACTAATAATCTACTGTGTTTTTCCTATTGTAAGCATTAACTCTTATCGATAATGAGCATCCTACATCAGGCAAAGCGGCTACCTAAACTGATGAACCTACCAAATCTGAAAGGTACATTTAGAAAGTTGGATTTCATGCGGATTTGGAACAGTAAGCAGAATACGTCATGAATATAATGGTGTTGTGATAAGAGAAGACATCTAGAGTACGTGCAATACTAATACCCATAAATATGCAAAACCCCCAAAATTCTTGATGCAAAAGTAGCTTGTAAGTGAGAAAAAATTGTACAGTAAATACTGGTAACATCAATAATGTCCCTGTAAAGCATGGCATAAAAATAACTATAAACATTAATAGAGACGAAAGTTAAGGACTTAACTTTTGAGTCTAATAGCCAATGGAAAACAAGAATTGGCTTAAATACAAATATCACAATGGGGGTATAAGCAATTTTAGTCCATAAAAAGACTGTTGAAACATAAAAACATGGTATAACATTCATGTATGAACAAAATCCCGATGGTCATTCCGTATAAACATCTTCATTTAATTTACCATTGAGGAACACACTATTCACATAAAGCTAGGAGTAAGCCAGTTTATGATACAACAAGAGATACAAACCACTCTTAAAGTACTAATTCCATCACCATCGAATTGGTTTCACCATTGTCAAAGCTCTCTCCAGCTGGTGAATTATCTTAGTTACAAATTGCACCTTGTAACAATCAACTAAGCATTTACCACTTCTTTTGATCTTAAACCAATTAATTACAATTGTTGTTGTGAGCAAGTATCTAAATTTGCATTCCATTATGAATGGAAGTCATAAAGTTTTCATTTATGGCAGTACACCATTTAGAATTCTTTATAACATCACAGTTACATATGATTTAGAACCTATCATCTTTAGACTTTATCGCCTCATACTTGATTAAAAAGTATATGGTAAAGGTCAACTAATGGTATCATCTGTGAATTGCTTAAGAGTACTAATGCTGTGCCGAGAACGAGTAATATTCACATGAGACAAGGTAAGTAGCCTCAAGTAGGAATGGAGTGGCCACTAAGACGGGGGAAGGGGAGGGTGCGTGTTCCTACCAGGTAGCAGCTCAAAAGATGAGCAAAGTTGCACTTGAGCTAGCGGAGGTGAGGTGGGTCTAATAATGCACTAGGTTTGCCATTGGAATGGTGTTTGTTGACAAAGGGGAGTGGGTATGGGAATTATTAGCAGGTTAAGGGAATGAGATGATTGTAGGGGACCACTAAGGCAAGAAAAGGATGGTTGGTTAAAGAGTTATTTGAGATGCAAAGGTTTAAGATCGAATCAGATGATGTTGGAACTTGCTAAGGATGGCAGGGGGGAGGGTTGTTTTTCAAATATCAATATTTTTTTCGAAAATAATGTATCAAACCAATAGCCAAGAAGAACACATTTGTAGACCATTGATTTAGCTTATGTCAATTTTAAGGATGGATAAGTGACTAACATGCAACCAAGACAACGGAAGAGATTGTCGTCGAGTGTTTAAAAATTCAACACATTGTTATCACGAGTAAATTATCTTTTGAGAATTAGACTCATCAAAAAACACAATCGAATATATATTTGGACGAATTAGAAATTACGATAGAGGTACCGATATGATGAATAACCTAAATCATAGGTGAATAGTAGCAAATTGACAGTCACAGACTTTTAAAATGAGATTCTTGATGTCTCAAGTCCATAAATCGGGGTGACACAATGGGTATACACTAAAGCTTTATGTGACACACACCCATTAAACCCCATATTGGTAGAAATAAATAGGATTGGTGTAGCTAAGTATCGACAATTCTAAGCCGATTGACTCGAGGTGTTAAGAAGCTGATAAGTGAACTAAATTTCCATCCGAAGAATGACAACTTGCGGAGTAGGATGTTCATGCTCTTCTTGTCGTAGTTTGCCATGGACATGAACGTGGTAGACATCGGGAGCAATGAGCGAGTAGGTGGTGACTTGCTTGACTAAGAGGTTTAGGGTTTGTTTAGGTCATTGTATTGGGAGTTCTCTCAATACAAGAAATTTTTTTTTCGTTGCAATATACATGAATTACTTTAATTTCATGACAAAATATTATAAATTGAGAAAAAATTACTACAAGTAGTTTTAGTTAAAAAATAATAATTATAGTAAATATTTTCTCAGTTTATAATAATTTATCCTTAAAATATAGTAATTTCGTAAAAAAAAAAATTCATGTATAGTTCTTGTAAAATGTTTTCCAGTATTGAGGTGGTGTTCCATTGTATTGGGTTAGGTTGGCAATAGGGTTTCCCAATACAAGTGGAGATGTATGGGCAAAGAGACCCATCCCATATTCAAGAAGATGCGAGGAACTATGTTCAACAACATCAACGTATCTCAAGTGATGATTGACATTGCAATATAGTAATAAGCATAACGATTTCGGTCATAGAAATATAATGATCGAGTAGCCAAATTATCTTCTAATCAGCATGCACCCTCAAAGTAGACGCCCATGATTCGTTTAGCTTTCTCCTTGGTGTAAAGCACAAAGCTTTTGTGAGTTAGACAAGCTTAGCTATGAGATGCATAAAGACGCTAGAGATGAAGCCAAAGTTTGTGAGAGGTAAGAATGCTATTTACATACGTAAGCATGCTCTTGATAAGGGGCGAGATGAACACTGACAAAATAATATGATCTCACATCTCCAAAAAATATTTGTTCACTCTATGAGAAGTGGAGTACCTAAAAGACATTGGCTGCAAAGGTATGAGATTATTAGAACACTCCAGATATTATATATAAATGGCCTAGTGCAAAAATTTCTAGCATTGCAAAATTTGAAAAGGTCTGATGTATGCAATTTTACTCTTACTTTTAGAAATGTTTTCAACTGAACGAATTCTTGACCCGCAAGTCGCAATGAAGACATGCATAATCCTAACTTATACAAATTCAAATTCAGGCTTTAAGCATAATCAATATCAATTTCAAGACAGACAGAACCCTCAATAAAAGCAAGTTTTCCTACGACAATTTTATGGTTAAAATTTGTTGCAACTTGATGAGGGTAGCAAGTTTAGTGTTGGTAATCAAGCTAGATACATAAGAGCTATTGGTGGTTGATCAAGAAGGGTTAAGTTAATTACGGTTGCTCGACGAGGATGGTCTGATCCCTAGTGACAACACAAGCAGATTGGTACGAAAAAGGCGTAGGGGAACAGGATGAGCTAGGGAGGAGAAAGATGGTAGTGAAAAGCAGGTACTGGATTGGCGAGATAATGGCAAAGGGACACAATGTCAATGGTGACAATGGTGCCGAGAGGAAGGGCACCAATAGGGAAGGACACAAACGGCAGGCAGGGTTAAGGGATCATGGATGGTATGTTTTGTTAATATACTGGTCAGAGAAGTACCAAGGCTAATGTTTGATTTAAGTATTTGAATTGACCATAATGTTAGTCTAGGCCTTTGATGCTATATATATACAAAGTTAAAAAGAGTATATGGTTAAAAAGAATGCCATAAAACACACCAATAGATGCAAGTTACCCGGTGTATTTTTCATTTTTTCACAACTGAAGTTCTCTCGTTTCTTCAAAATAAACAAATAATTGATGATCTGAATAATCATCAAAGACACCAGAATTAAATCACTGTTTAGTAAATTTCCCTGATTATTTTAGAATAATCAAAGACTTCACAGAAAAAATGGCAACAAAGCATAACACAGAACAAAAGCTACGATATAAACTCCTAAACGATTAATCAACTTAACAATGGTATGGAAATCACAGAATACGCCTACATTTTTACGGTCATCTCACCGTGTCAAAATGTTCAGTAAAGCAACAAGGGGCATTCCACAATTCATCTTTTAATTATATATGCAGTAAACCCATACAGGGTTGATATTTGATACAAAGAATAGAATGACTAAGTGTACTTTCTTGGGTATCAATCACAAAGCCCAGAACAAAAAAGGAAGAAAGCAAAAAGGAAATATAAGAGAAAACAAAACTCAATCAGGGTAAGGTATCATACATACCCAAATACCAAAAAGCATCGAAAAAGAAAAAGAGAGGCATACAACAGGCCTAACCAGGTCAGAGTGCCAGAATGCTGGGTTTGTGTGACGTATTAACCATTAAGTACAGCAACTCCGGTTTGCGATCATAAAATGGCAATGGCAAATCCTCTCATTACCTATTTTCACTGTTCTATAACATTTTTGAGACAAGAATCAACACATCACGCTTTATAACAGATCAAGAAGAGGAGGCTGCTCAGGTTGCCCTCGAGTTGACTTCGCTCTTCCCCGTCCTCTTCCAATACCCACAGCAGTTGATGGGGGCGGAGCAAGTCTAGGGGCAGTTACATCATTTTTGCTTGAAGCAAATATAGATCCAAGATCTGTTGCTGGCTTTTGACTGTAAGTACCTGGAGCTGAAATGCCTTGATTTTGCTTCCCCACCCTCATGGAATTTTGGTTATTACCAAAACTGCTAAAATTATTACCATTAGCGATCTTCGAATTCCCCTGATTTTGAGGCACCGTCTCAATATAACTTGTGGTGTTAAAAGCCCAACTATTGTTGTTCACATTGGTTGAGGATAGTATCCCATTAGCCGAAGATCTTGAAGCACTTGTAGGTACAGTAGACCGTGGGGGCCAGTTGGCAAAGGGATCTATTTCATCCAAACTGGGAGAAGTTGTAGCTGTATTTTGATTTTGCATACCAATACCACCTGGTTGAGGCCTAGTAACAGAGGCCGAGCGAGGTGGCCATTCTACATCCACTGGTGGACAGGACGAACCATTTTGTTGGCTAGGTGCAGTAGAAGCTGAGGATTGCGAAATTGTCTGTTTTTGCAGATTATCAATAGAAGAATGAACAGATGACATAATAGGAGAAGATGATTGTACAGAATTGGCTGGTGTCTTAGAGGTCGGAACCCAATCTTCATCCCATGAAGGGTTATTTTTTGCAGTAGAAGTGGTAGATGGAACAGCCTTCGGCACGGTTACTGCCGGACGCACATCAATAGAGGGGGATTGTTTTACCTCAGGGAGTCCAGTGTCTGTCACGGTTACTCCCCGTTTTTCTTCTATCTTTCTGCATAAAAAGAAAAAAAGGCACCAAAAATAAATAAAAAAAGATTCAGATATGTGTGTGAGTGTGCACATGGAGCAGAGAAAGAAAAACATAGTAATAACTACAACCTAAGAATGTCTTTCACGAAGAGCATATACTTGGCAAACTGCTGAACATTCAGTTGCTGGACAATGAGAAGGGGTGTGATCAGCGGAAGAACGTGCTCTGCAACAAATTCTAGTCCACACTGAAGTGCACCAAAACAAAACCACCATAAGCTGGAATTTTAAAAAATCCATTGAATACCAAAAGACCACGTTCACAAGCAAGTTTATTCCCGGAGATTATCACCTGCTTCAAAATAGAGTTTGCAACCCCAAGGGTACACATAAGAGTAGGAGCAGATCGATCAACAGCTGTGCAACGTTGGATCGTCTGCAGAATACCTAAAACAGATGGCTTGTCTAACATATGAACCATATCACCTAAAGATAACAGGGCATTTACTCTCACCTGCCAACAGAAAGAAGACAATGTTCAGCTGAAACGATTTCTTTTTTCTTCATCCTAATGGATGGGAAAATACTATATATTGACCATTTAAGAGACTTTCAACAACTTTAAACAATATTCGAAATAACAGACAACTATCACACATAACAAGTAATAAATTGCTCAAACGACAAGCTATTGCAGGTCGTCAACACTTACAGCTTTAAACAATATTTTAATGGTCAACGCTATTTATTGACCATTCAAGAGACTTTCAACACCTTCAAACAATATTCATAATAACAGACAACCATCGCACATAACAAGGAATAAATTGCTCAAATGACATGCTGTGGCAGGTCTTCAAGATTTACAGCTTTACTCAAGGAAATATAATGCCCTTAACTCGAAGATAGCAAATTTTGACACAAAGCATGGACTGCATAGTGTAATTACAGGAGCTCAATAGGCCTTCAAGGTTAATGTTTCTCCTTCAATTAAGTGAACTAAGTATCTTTAACATGCTCCCCAAACTTTAAGTTAACCCTAGTAGATATCTCATATTTCAAAGGACAACATGAAACAAGCAAATTTATGTGGCATCCTAAACTTGAAGTTCATTGGACCTTGTGTTTTCATAATAACAGGACAACTAAAGGCCTAATATTACATAATTTTCTGGTGTCGTCCAGGTTCTCAAGGAGAATAACCAAAACAGAATTCAAGCAGCTGCAAAGAACTAAAGCCTAGAACAAAACGCAACAATCCAAACAGTTTAAATATAATAACATGCATGAATGTTTAGAGGAGAGAAGCAAAGGACAAACAAACACACATACTGCTGCAACCGTTGTTTTCAAAGCCAAACCATGAACACGGGGCAATATTGCTTCCTTAACTAACTGCAACAAAAATGAAAGAGAATTGATGAGCACAAGTATGAGCCAAGATCATAATTATTGTAAAGTGAATTTTAAGAGTTAAGGCTCCCGAAACCAACACACAAGGACGAAAGATATGCTTAATTGGTTTTAATGTGGAATTTCAATCGCGGCAAAAGTTACAGCGAATTATGAACTCTTTAATCAGAAGGGGAAACAAACAGGGAAAAAAAAAAGAAAAAAAAGAACATGAGTTCATAAAGGTCAACAATAAGAACAGCAAGTCCTAATCACCTGAACATCAAGATGCCTTGCAAGGGAAAGAGTTCTTTTCAAACCTTCCTCTTGCATGCGAGGATCAGTATCATCATAAGCACGAACAAAAAATGGCAGAACCTGTGATACTAAGTGCTCCTGACTAGCCTGCAACAGTGATTGTATGCAGAAATTTGAAATTATGACAAAATATTACAGACAAAAAAATTAGAAACAAACCATACGTGGAACAGAAAAGATGAAATAGTAAACGAAGGTCCAAAAAAGTAACAAAAAAATAGAAGAGAAGAGAACACACTCTTCAAAGCAAGAACTTCCCCAACAGATGGAGAATAAAATTATTAAAATGTACAATCATATCATGTAGGATGAAAGTACTCCCTTTGCCATACGGATAATACCTCCAATACATGCATTCAAAAATAATAAAAGAAGAAAGAAAAAAGACAGCCTCTAAGAAACGAGAATCTGAAATGACACATAGGAACGTTACTGAAGAAGCACTTCAAAATGATACATGGTTACTAACAACTTGATCTCCCATAACAAAAGGAAATACAAAATTAAACTCCGTAAAAACATGCGTCCAATTCATTTATTCATATACCAGTCGCTTAATTGAGTTACTGTTCAGGACGCTTTTGGTCGAGGCATCCTTCTTTACTAGCGGTAGAAGCAATCTTGCATGGATGGTCATTCCTTTTCGGTACAACACGTTAATGGCGTGAAAGAAATAGAAGACCTTGTGATGGGGTACAGAACTCCATTCATTCTCTGAACATCAGACAAGGATATTTTGGTATCCCATTTTTACGTGGATTCAGGAAACCTTTTTTTGGGTAAAATGCATTCAAACAACTGCCACGTACTTTGAATTTGGCATTTCATCACCATGTACTATCCAACTCTTTCAATTATGCATATTCTCCGATTCCCATTCAAATACAACTCCAAATATTAAACATAATACAACTCATATAAATCTATATGGTTACCAAACATCACAAAATGCTAATAGATGCTCATAAGAAAGCTAACTTGGGATCATTAACTTTTTAAACTTTAGTGACCATACTGGTCTGCTCACATAGGATTCATGATTAAATTCATTCAAGATCAACTGTTTTCGACTAATAATTTTAGTGAAATTAGCGGGAGTAGTGGTCAAATAAAAAAATATATATTTGTAGTGATTGATTGCAAACATTGAATAATACATGATGGTCAATTGCAAAAAACTCAAAATGCATGGTGGCTTTTCGTTGCATTTTTCCCATTTTATCTCCACCAGCCAAGCTTCAGAAAGACTAGTAGGGATATAAATTAGGTTTTGTATGGCTTAGGGTACTTCTTCTGCATCGGATTCACCTACTTAAAGAAGGATTTTGTTATCAAAACTTAAACAACTCAACAGAAGAAAGGCAATGGAAACCAGAATAACAGAAATAATCCAGACACAGAAGCAGCACTATGTCGTCTTTGCTTGTGAAAATGTTCAGATTATTCCACAGATCTTATAAAGCCATATCCTTGCTTCAAACAAATTTTGACATCAAAAGAGCAAAAAACGTAAGCTCTTAACTAACAAAGGCATATTTAGTCCCTGGAGAAACAAGTGGAAAGGAAAACGATAAAGTAGAAGGCAGAAAAAGGGGAAACAAATTAATTCGGACAAGATCACATTTACTCAAAAAACGGGGGATCTCATCAGTTACCTTGTTAATAATAAGGTCTGCATGCTTCAGCAGCAGCAGCAATGTCTCACCCGTGGCTGTGTTGAGCACAGGGACAAGGGCTGGCAGTGTTGACAGCTCAAAATCGCTTTTATCCTGCAACGGAAACAAACTACTCATAATCATGAAGGTAAAAGGTTAAAAACATTCATTAAAAAAGGAACTACAAACATTTGCAAAGAATAAATTTTTGAAGATAATCACCTGTCAACTCGTAAATTTTAATTAGCAAAAAAGAAAAAAGAACATTCTGTAACTGTAAGGCAAAGGAGAGAATAGAGATTCATAATTTAATTTTAAATATAGACCATTGCAGATCATCGACAAAAGCTCATAATTTAATTTTAAATATAGACCATTGCAGATCATCGACAAAAGCTCTAATGTTAAGGAACTTGCGGTCAGGCTTGGACCTCCACAGGTAAAAAGTAGTCAAGTCTACATTCTACTTGTCACTTTCAAAATATTAACAATTAAGAGAGCATCCCAAGATATAACCTCAAGTTAATTTCTTGAGATCTGTGTACAAGTGGTATAAGTGTAGCATGGGATACATTTATCCCACATCGGTTAAGTATGGCATTAACCTTGTAATAGTGTGGTATAGGTGTAGTATGGGATGCACTTCTCCCACATTGACTAAATATGCACTTTACCATGAGTATGAAATCTTGGGCACCCTCACTGAATTCTGCATGGTGGTTTCATCAATTGGTATCGGACCCAGGTTCCACCACGTCAAATAGCCCATTTTACACAAAATTAAAAACAAATAAAAATAAATAAATAACGGATACTCTGTATGCCAGATTAAAATCCTAAAAGGTATGATCGGGCCAATGTGGAGGGGAGGGTCAACCTACAGGTCAGATTAAAATTATTGGTACGCTTCAAGGGACGTCAGGCATGTCACTAGAGTACACAGCAACATGAAAGGGGCAACCTAAAGTCCAAATTAAAATTACAAGTAGGGTTCGTGATACCGGGTCAGTATCAATATAGTCCTCTGATGTGGATGTTTCTAGGTGGAATATTGAGATCAATGTATTAGTGGTACAAATGTAGTATGGGATACACTTATCCCATATCAGTTATGTAAGGATCTAGGAAACACAAACACTCCAAAATAGGTGCCGTGTTCGTGTCGGACACGTATTGGACACACATGCTCTGTAGACACTTCGAAATACGCGTTTGACACACCACGTGGCGAGTCCAAAATACTAATTAATTATTTAAACTTTGGACACACAATGGACTCATTTTGGACTTGTTATGGACATGGAGGATCAATTTGTAACATTTTTTCTACTTCTATTAATTTTTATTCATTTTCAGTCATACATTTTGGTGGTTTTCACAAACCACGTTTCAATAGTTGTTTATTCCTTTAGTGCATGACATGTTTTTAGGCCTTTTAATAATTGATACTCGTTAGTAATGTGTACTAGATAATTACGAAATGCAATTGCTTAGATGCTACTTTGAGCCAACAACCAATATACAACTTTACTAACTTATAAAAGCTATTAAAAAAAATTTAAAAATGCCAAATCTCCATCGTGTCCGTGTCCAAAATTTTTTGAAAATTGTCAAATCCGTATCCGTATCCGTATCCGTACCCCCATACCCCATGTCCGTATCAGTGCTTCTTAGTTAAGGATTAACCTTGTACATGTGTAGTATGTGTACTACGGGATGTGGGACACTTTATCATGAATGCAAAATCACTTGGGCACCCTCCCCTTACAAACCAGGTTTCAACGGCGAGTTCTACCAAGGTGGTTTCATCATAATTCTATGTAAAATGAACCTCACTGAACCCACCAGATCATAAGAAACAAAATCTCATAAATACCAAGATGGATTGGGAATGGCAGCAGAGAGACCCAATTATGGTACCTGAGACTCTGCAATTGTCAAAACCATGGGAAGTATCATTGGTTGCATTACAATATTTCGGAGCTCCGCACATAGAGGTGGAAGCACCTGCAAAGAAAGATAGAAAAATTATCAAGCCAGAAAACATAATGTAACCTTTTCTGATTTCAGATTAATAAGTACACGGATGGTTTGCTAACACCGTTTGCATTTTAAGCCCTAAATATAATCAATTAAAGAAATCCATATGAAGATGAAAACACGTCTTACAGAATGATACAGGTCTGGACATTGTGATATATCAGTAAAAAACAAAAATCCACAAAGTTCATAATAAATATAAGACTTTAATATTGAATTTCATACAAGCATCATTAAATGTTCAGAATAAAGAGAACAAAAACTGACAATTTTACTAAATAGTAAGGTCCACAAATATTATTATTAAGGGCTAAAAGAGGCGTTAGTCTTGAAAATACAGTGTACATAAACTGCAACAGTGGTACTTTTTCTAATCTTGAAGCATAAAATTCAATGGTTGAGGAAAGAGAGAGAGAGGTGTAGGGAGGTGAACTATTTTAGTTTCCATAGGAAAAATACGAAAATTTAATCCCGACATGAAATCTTTAACTCCATGTTTATGTAGAAGGAAAGAAAAATCCAAAAGAAATTTGATTAAAAATCCTAACAAACAATTAAGCACCTTATGTACACAGCTTCAATAATAAAAACAAGTTGTTTCACATTGTGCTCCCAAGTTTACCCGAGTATTTGAGTTATAACATAGTTATCAGGAGCGAAGCCAGGATTCGCGGTTCTACTAGGGTTGGTATATTTTTTTCTTGGGGGCCGTATAGTTGAAATTGTTGGAAAAAAAAATCATATTTACATAAAAAAAAAAAAAAAGGAAAACCTGAATCTGGATTTTTATCAGGGTGATATTGGATGGAAAGTCTCCTGAATGCCTTCTTTATTTCTGAATCGGAAGCCCCAATGTCTAGTCCCAGAATACTAAATGGCTCAAACACTTGAACCTGAAGAATGAGAATGTTAAAAAAAAAAAAGACAGAAAAGTAACATTTCGATTTTAAATATCCCAGCAATGATCAATTACAATCAAATATACATATGTGCAATTACTGTTGAGCACTTGCATAAGTGCAACAACACTCGTGCATACATGAGTATCTATATCTGCACAATTAGTTTTAATCAATTACCTCATGATTCATGTGTCTGACATAATGAACCAAGACTGCTACAATGAGCCAAAACAAAACGAGGATTAAGTTACCAAATGTTGAAAAGCTTGATACCTGAGAAAACAAACCAGAAAACCAGATAAACCCTAGAACAGAGAGATGGAGAAGACATAAAACACATATTAGAAATAGGCTTACGCGCTTGTATACTGATTTGTGGTACTTCCCGGATAGAAAACAAACTGAACACTGACAGTGTTTGCTCTTCGTCTTTTTGGAGGCCACACGACATAATTTGATTATCATGTGTGGCACTAACGGCAACGCCAACATGGCTAAAATGAAGACAGGAAAGAGTGCACTGTTCTCTTCTGAAAGAGCCATATTGAAATTTTATCTGGAAACTCAAAAAGAGAAGTGATAGTTTTCACTTGTTCAGAGGTTAATTAAATTTCCTTGTTCAAGATTGTGATACGGTATTAATTTTGCATTGCAAATACCCAAAAAAAAAAGGGAAATAAAATAAAATAATACATCATTCATTACGAACCCTTGATCTATGTTCAACGAGTCAATCTAGGAAATAAAGCCTATTGAGCCAAACAGTTGATCACAACAAAGAAACCAAGAAAGGGGCAAACACATCACCATTCAAACTAGTGGCATCCATTTGATCTAAAGTCTATGGATCCAAACCTTTCAAACGGATGTAGACAACAGGCAGGTTTTCTTTATGTGTTTTAGTCTTGTTTCCGTCTAAACTATATCTTTTTTTTTTTTTTTGGGAAATTTCAAGTATATAAAGAAGAAAGAAACAATATAATAAATTTGCACCTTCCAACCCTAGGACAAGCCCCTAGGAGAAAAAGGCCAAGAGCAAATGGAAAGAAAACAAACCGGAGAAGAAGTCGCCCTTGAGGTTTATAGAACACCTCAAGAGTTGGCATCTCCCCCCAACTACCAAACATCCCAACAAACAAAAAGGTCTAGCTGTACACAAAATAACCATAAACAGAAATAGAACCAATCAAACTCCACATAGCTTCATGTGCAAGTAGGAACAACACCCCAACGTGATAAAAGGAACAAGCCGAAGTGCGGGTCAAACAACCATCCCCAGAGCCCAGGAGAGATCTGGGACTAAGCAATGAGAATAAAATTCAAGTAATGCCTAAAATGAGAAGCAAATTAGAAAAGAAATACAAATAAAGTATGCAACTCAAAAACGGCCAAACTAGGAAATAAACTTACAATCTTTTAGAATCCCTTGAATGTCAGCTATGACATGGCTTGGAGTACGGAATATGTTCCCATGGTTTCTAGCATTCCGCTCTTTCCATAAGTAATAAACGATGGCACACATGGTCAGTCTACCCAGCCTCGCTTCCTTATCTTTTCCTCAGAACCTAACGCCGGCCCATATAATCCATTCCCTCCACCCTTCTTCAGTTGGCAAGCGAACGAATGTGCCGCGGAAATTAGCCCACACCTCAATCGAGAAGGTGCAGTTGG
>MKEJ01066852.1:0-14867 GCA_001753735.1 Embelia ribes | reverse complement strand
ACTCTCTCTCTCCCTCTCTCTTCTGACTTTATCTCTCTCCCAATCCCAAGGCATGTCCAACGCTTCCACCTGAGTCTCTCTCTACACTCCAATGGCTGCTCCAACCGCTCTCTCCGATCCCAACGAAATCTCCACGGACCTCGCCGCCCTCCGCCGACTCTCCCACAACCTCTCCTCCATCTTCCCCGCCACCGCCACGTCACCCTTCGCCGACGCATCAATCTCCGCCTCCTGCGGCCGACAAATCCCCGTCCACCGCTGCATTCTCTCCGCCAGGAGCGAGTTCCTCAAGGCGGAGTTCAGAAAGAGAGAGACTACCAATCTGGACATGGGGGAGTTGGGGCCGGCGTTCGAGGTGGGGTTCGAGGCGTTGGTTCGGGTTTTGGGGTATTTATACAGTGGGAGAGTAAGCGGGGAGGTTGGGGATGGGGCATGTGTCTGTGTGGACGACTGGTGTTGCCACGTGGCGTGTCGGCCGGCCGTGGATTTCATGGTGGAGGTGCTGTACGCTTCGTTTATCTTTGAGATTGGCGAATTGGTTCATCTTTATCAGGTTGGTATACAGGATTTAATTTCTACACATACACCTTTAGAAATTAGAATTGCCCACACAAGTATTTCTATAAAATTTATTAGAATAACTGTATACTATGTGTTGGGAATTACATTAATTAATTCCTATGAAGTGTAAACGTGAATAAATTAAGAATCATACCTTGTGAATGATGCCCGATCGCGGCGGGGTATTTCAGGTGGTGAACTTGCAGACCACCGGGGAAAAAAAGACTAGGAGTGGGGTGTGTTACTAGAGGTGATCTTTATTGGGTACCACTGAGCTCGCTCCATTTTTTATGATGTATGTTGATTAGCTTTCAGTTGCCAGATTTTCTTATTGCAAGTTTTTGTGATTTGGTTGGTGCAAGTTTTTCAAATTTCCGTTAGCTACTTATTTTCAACTCCTAAATTTTAATCCTTTCTACCTCAAACAGTACGAGATATGAGAATGACCGTGCCATACCCTTTAAACTTAAAAATAGAATTGAGAATGAATAGTAGTTTCTTGCTTAGGGGATTACTGTGTAAACTTCATTCTCCTGAATAGTGTTTTGGTTGTACTGACGGGAGGGACACTTAGGTTTGTTTCTATAATTTAGAGTAAGAACTCATTTGGGGCACTGCTGTGGGGGTCCTTAATGTAATTATTCATGCGCACAACTTTTTGTTGTGGATAAAAAGACGGATCCTTTTGGTTCCCAAACTCGTGAGATACAATCTGAGAGAAGACAAACACACCTGCTACTATAAAATTTCCGATGAAATTGTACAAAACGAGAATATTTGTGCAAATAGGGACGCATCCCAAAACAAGTGAAATGCCTAATTATCCCTCTGTTGGGCTAATATAAGCTACAGATTGACAGCTGGACCAGGAAGTAGTTTGTGTACAGTACTTTTAGGTGTCACAACCTCCAAACTTAGTTGCTATGATGTCTACCATTTACTTTGAGAATATATTTTTACTCTTTTTATTAACTCTTTCTTCACTAGCGGAGTGTATCGGGATGTACCCTGATACATAAGCGCGCATCGGCCTATGATGTGAAATAACAGAAATTTGACGTCACACAAAGAATTGCTTGACAGCGCATTGTAGTGAGAAATCAAGGTTGTGAAGAAAAAACAGTATTTCCCTTCTTAAATCTATCAGTGTTTATTCGTTGCGATGACTACAGTAATTATGATTTTAATTGGACTTACCGCTTCTAACAAAATGGTGTATGAAAATCTTACATGGGTTGTGGACTTTTTTTGGTTCAAGTCAGGGGTTTTCATTTTATTTGCATCATTAGTAGAACTTCCAAATCTCCAATGCTCCTTTGAAGTGGGACCTTCAAGTCTTGCTTATAGCTCTTGTTTAAGTTATAGAGCGTTATTCCGTAAACAAGAAGATCTCGTGTATTTTATTAGTTGACCAGTGCCCATTAAAGCAGATTTACCCGATTTTGATAAGACTAGGTTTGGTGAGCTATAGTTAAGCTTAAATCCATGGTAGATAACAAGAGAAAAGGCTACGGAGAAGATATTCGGAGTGCTTCCATCCGTAGCATATAATGATTCCGACTTAGCTTCTCTTGCTGATATGCTATCAATGGCTCATTTTCCTTTATTTATTTCCTTCCTTTTTTTTTTTTTGCTTGTAGATACACCTATTGGATATTCTTGACAAGATTCTAGCAGATGACCTACTGGTTGTTTTATTAGTTGCAAATACTTGTGGTAAGGCCTGTGAAAGACTGCTTACACGGTGCATCAGGAATATTATTACGTCTGATGTTGATATTATCACACTGGATAGGACATTGCCACCAGATATTGTCAAACAAATTGTTGTTTCAAGGAAGGGACTCGGCTTGCACGGGCTCGAGAGTAGCAGTTTCCCTGATAAACATGTGAAAAGAATACACAGGGCTCTTGATTCAGATGACGTTGAGTTGGTTCGAATGCTTTTAAAGGAAGGGCAGATGACTCTGGACGATGCATACGCACTCCATTATGCTGTCGCATATTGTGACCCTAAGACCACCATGGATCTTCTCGACCTTGCAATTGCTGACGTCAGCCACAGGAACTCTAGAGGCTACACTGTGCTTCATGTTGCTGCTACAAGAAAAGAGCCAAAAATTATTGTCTCTCTTATCATAAAAGGAGCGCGGCCAACTGATCTTACTCCGGATGGTAGGAAGGCCCTTCAGATAATGAAGAGGCTCACCCGTGCCGTGGATTACCATAAGTCAACTGAGGAAGGTAAAGCATCTCCCAAGGATCGGTTGTGCATAGAACTATTAGAGCAAGCAGAGAGAAGAGATCCGTTGCTTGGAGAAGCTTCGGAATCTCTTGCTGAGGCAGGAGATGATCTGCGGATGAGGTTGCTGTACCTTGAAAGCAGAGGTACTCTATTTTACCAGCTCTACATTATATGCTTGTTTTCATATGACTTTGAGTCACGTAGAGATAATCCAAGAATGAAGCTTGAGCCAGCCTCATTTATTTAGTTGAATTAGTGGACATGAGTTAGCATGGCATGTTAGAATTGTCCATGAAAATGACACTCGAGCTTGGATTATTTACTGTGGAATATGGCCAAATGTAAGCTGTTATTAGCTGTTGGCTGCTGAGCATGCATTTTGTTTATTTTCAGTTTCACATTCTTAGTACCTTTCTGGTCATGGAGATTGCAAGTCTGACTAATTGTGCTTTTTAAGTTTCTATTTATGCTTTTCTGGTTTTTGGATGGTATGTTTCCAAATTTCTAACATTTGACATTGGTTTTTCATCCTCTAATACTTTCATCTATATACTATATGATACGTCCTATGTTTGTTTCCCTTTTTCTTTTTTGACTTCCCAAGAAACACTTTTATCGACCTTCCCTCGATTGACTTGATTTGCAGCAAGCATTTCCAAATCACATTTGAATAGATTTTTCTTGTTATAATGGGGTTGGACAAGTAATATGCATCATCTTTTATGAGTTTTGTTAGTGCTTATTTGGTCGTCTTATGGGTGAGAAGATGCACTATGGTTGTATGCTTGTTTTTTGAGAACGAAGATGTACTATCTTGAAGGAAGTGACGAAGTTTGCTTCGAATAAATATAGTTCCATCGTCGTCATCCAAAAATTAAATTTCAAGAAATTGGGGTTGGTAAATAAGCCCAAAATAAGATATCATGTGGGGCCATTAATGTGGATTTTTTGGCTTACCCATTCGCATCTAAAGCAACTTGCTTAATACTCATGTCTTTTTGTCTCACATCTGCACTGTTAAAGGTCTACCTCTACCTTACCTTTGTACTCCGACATCAATATTCTCGTACTTTCTTGCTGGTTCACTTAAAAGTCTCCTATAACACCTTAGACGGCTCTCTTTCATCTTATCCTTAATTGGCACCGCTCTCAACCTTGCAAGGATCTCTTCATTTCTAATTTTATTTTTCCTAGTCTTCTCACACAACATACGAATCTTTCTCATAATCATTTTGTGTTCATCTTGTTTCTGACTTGCTCAATACCCACTTCCATGTAATAATATTTGTCTTACAATGGTCCAATAAAACTATAGTTTTAACTTCAGAGACATATTGGGATTGCAGGAAACTCCTGAAACACCTTTCCACTCCATCCTGCTTAGATTATATGATTAGTATTTCCTTCTATCTCACCACCGCTTTGTAAAATTTATCTCAAGCAACGGAAATAATCACTATTTGCTACGATATCTGCACCTAATTTAACTACAATTGGATCTACCACACTTTGTCCTGTGAAATTGTACTCCATATTATTTTATTTTTGATCACTTACCAAAAATTGCGAGATTCTAGAGTATTTGCCCATCGTTATAGTTTATCATTTATTCTTTCTCTAGTTTCGTCAATTAAAACTATATTATCGGCATATGATATGCACCATGACACTTTAGCAAGTGAAAAATAGGAGTAAACTTTTCTTTAATTAGGTTTTACATATATTTAAGTACGGAAAGCTTAGTATAAAGTAAGGGCAAATTACGATTTAGTACACCAATTTTTATCTCAATTGACAATTAGTACACAATTCTTCTAAAATTGCCAATTTTGCACAAACCTTTGATTTATATACCAATTAGTACACTACCAACGTTTTCCGTCTATGTCTGTGCTGTGCACGTGATTGTTAAGGCCATATGGTAGGTGTAAAACAGTCATTTTGCAACCCTCTTCCCTTCTTCTGCCCTCCCTCTTTTTATGCGGGGTAAAACTAGTTAACAGTACATACATACATATATACATACATAGATAACAAACATACGTATATGCATACACACGGCCTTGAGCAGTGTCTACTGTCTAGGCACAACTGGCCAAGGGTGACGGCGGCTGTAGGAGCCAGCGTGGCTAGCTTGGGGGGCGGAGGGAGTTGCAATTGGCACGGCTAGGGTTCATAGTTTTGAGCTAAGCCCCTATTGTAAATTAGAGAACTTTCAGGGACTTATATTGTAATTTTTAATAAATTTTTAGTTTTACACCTAAGCCCTTGTAGTTTGCTTTCTATTTACTTCTTATTATTCATTACTTATTGAAATAAGTAATAGTGATAAAAATAAAATGAGTAAAATAAATTTGATTTGGTTTAAATAAATTGGATAAGCTAAAGGTATTTTGAAACTTTAGGCACTACAACAATTCCAATTGAAAATTATTTCAATAAATTTAACTATTTCAAATAACTAGATTATTTCAACTAACTAATATTTGATTTATGAATAAATTAGTCTTCGTATGGTCATGTCAAAATTCATTTTAATTAATATATTAAAATTTTACAAATGTAGCACTTGTCTTAAAATTTTGGATAAAATTTATCACTTTTTAAAAATTTGAGCACCAAACAATTATAATTACAATTTTGGGAAAAAATCCATCAATCCTTCTCTCTCACTACAGCTGCCACCCTCGCCTTTTCCCCCCTTTCTCTCTCCTCCCCAGTCGAATAAGGAGAGAGAGAGGCAACTTTTTTTTTTTCTTTGTTTTTTTAAATTTTAAATACTTGTTAATATATTATTATTTATTTTAAATATATTTTGTATTTGAAATGACTCATGTGTCCTTGCACGTGGCCTTAACTGTCACGTGCACAACACGAGATTGGGTTCCGTCATAGACATGGACGGAAAACGTTGGTGGTGTACTAATTGGTATATAAATGAAAGGTTGGTGCAAAATTATAATTTTGAAAGGATGATATACTAATTTACTGATGAGATAAAGGTTGATATACTAAATGGTAATTATCTTCGGTTTCTTTTTTATTCCAAAATTAACCCCAATTTTGTATCATGGAACCCATTATGGGTAAAAGCAGCAGCTTGAATCGCAGATTTCAAATATAAATTATGTTATATCGGATGTAGCAGCTGCTACAAGACAATACACACCGACTATGGAAAAATCTACAATTGCCTACCTTGTAATCAACGTGAAGTAAGAGCAGAACCAAAGTAACCAAATTAAGTCCATTGTTTACAATATCTACAACTCATTTTTATCACTTGACACCAAGTGTAACCGCCTACCGATTACAACCACCTGGCGCTGATTCGATGTTGAACTTGGTGACATCACAGGAAGCATCTAAGCCAATTGCTTTGGACAAAATGCAGAGAACTTGTTCGATATTTACTGCAAAAGAATTGAAAGACAGGACTACCAAAGTAATTCAATCCTAAAACATACTTTTGTCCTAATTGTAAAATCTTATCAAAGAAGTACTAATAACAAAATTAATGCAGGAAGGTGTAATTGACTAGGAGTTCATCTCTACCATTCGACCTGTATCCGCTCAAACATTACCCCTTGAACCATATGAATTCCAAGTTCCAACTACCCGGAAAACCTCAACAATGACTCACGATTATGCTTATTTAAGATTAAGCACCAGAAAGCTCCAAGAGAACACAAGTCTGAGAAATTAATTGGATCAAAATTTAGTAGTAGAAAATAATATCTATGCTAAATTCTTTTGCTCCATAAGATCAAGAAATTTCCATCTCGATGCGTACTATATCTGCAATGTTTTGTTTGAGGATGACAGTCTACAGTACTTTGAAGTGAATGTAGCATATTTGCTAAGAAGTGAATGTAGCTAATGAAAAGCTCTATAATATTGTGGTAAGTGAATGTAGCGACTAGAAAAATGTTGCCATATGTAAATGTACTAAGGAGGACAACTAGAAATTATCTCCATGCCGTTAAGTCGCTATATTAGTATAAGTTAAACATTGTGCTCAAAGAAGTAATGAATATAGAAAACAATAAATAAAGTCTTTTCTTTTTTTTTTAAAGTATATTTTTATATATAAATATTTTGCTCAAATACTTCCTCCGTTTACAAACAATTGTTCCATTTTATTTTGTAGGATGTTAAAAAAAGATACAAAGTTTAATACTCATGATTGCAAATATTTGTGCATTATCACTATTGTTTGTAACACCCCGGAATTCGACACTTCCTGAGAATACCACAATCAACTATCCGACAATACAAGCCCCAACAATCATCATATAAACAAGTAGTCCGAAAAAAAAAACTCTTTACCAATGAAACATCTCAAAATGACTATGTGTGAATAATTCCAAATAGGCTTTATTATAATGTTTAGCCTTTCACATTTTCATCAACATATCTATCAAAATAAATTTGGCCAAAAGCCTACAACCGTCTAGAAACATAAAGAAATAACTTAAAACATCGACACTCGAGTTAGCTTCGACTTTGTCCTAACCTTGGTTTACCAGTCCTTCGACACTTGATTGTGCTTGGAGTTTTATAGAAAATAACAGTGCAAAAACACAACCAAGCAGGTACGAGTCATAAATAAATCCAATTCTAAAAAAGTAACAACAGTGACAATAATAAAAATGAATACAATGCAAATATCCTCATATGCATATCCAACGACAAATGACAGAAAACATCACATGCTAATCGACAAGAAATACAAAGCATCGACACGACCAACACAACCGACGGCTTAGAATAAACATTTCCTAAGGAGTTGTATGTAAAGGCTTGTGGATAGCCCTTCCTATCCTGAGTTCCCTGGAACCCGATCAAGGTTAGTACTAAACCACCAGAATCGACATGTACCCCCGGGATGGTTTAGCACTATATGACAACCATGGAATAAATGTACTCACATGGCCATAACAATCCATAAATCCTTGGAATAAGTGTACTCCCAAGGCCAATGACTGCCACAACAAACCTTGAAATAAATATACTCCCCAAGGCCTACAATAATACTGACCACATCCATACGACAATTATGTTCCACGTCAATCTTATTATTTAATTGATTAACAATATTGTAGTTTCATTTTCATATATCTATCAACCGAATTCACACAACTTGGGAAAACCAATTAAAACCAACCACATCAAGACAACAACGACCAATAATCAACAAATTTTCAATAGTTGTTAATTTATACCTAATTAATTTCAATCACTAAGTAGTTCAATAAATTCCAATTACGACACGACAATATACAGCATTAACCCTAACAGTTCCTCAATATATATGGCTAATAAATACAAGTACATGAATTTCTTTATAATTGAATTCTTAATCCACAGTGTACCTTAAGAAATTGCAAGAATCCCCTCATGAAATTTTGGTAAAAAACCCTGGAAATCACCACTAGGGAAACGCCGATAAAAAGTGGAAGCATATGAACAAATAATTAAAAATTCCACATCAATAGGTTATTCAAGTATCAATTAATCAATAAAAATATTTTTGATTGATTAGGGTTGAAAACAAGTATTAACGGATTCAGAAATAACTTACTTCACAATGGAGATAATGAATAGGAGAGCTTGAATCCGCCCTTAGATTGTTTTGTAGAGCGATTTACCACTAGGATTTGATGGATTTGTATGTTTAGAGAATGAATGAATTATGTTTCAAAACGATTGGGTTCTATTGGGTTTATAACAAAACACGTTTCGCAAAATTCACAAAACTGAAATTTGAAGTGCCCTATTGACAGGGTCATCTAGGGTGTCTATAGGACCCTTAGGCTGTAGACAGTGTCCCCTAGAGTGTCGACATTCTTGGCTCTTCTGACACAATTTTAGTTTTCACTGCTTAAATTCGCATGTTTAACCCCTCTTTTAACCCTATTACACTTCGAATTGGCTTTTCCTTAAAACATGAAAGTTGTAGATAATTCAATTTTCTTTCTAAATATATTTTATAGGTTTTTATTAGGGTTTTGGTTTTTAAAGTTATAGTCAAAATATCGAATAGTTTTGCAAAAATTGTTATTCAACGAAAGTTGATTTTAAGACTTTAAATTCATCGTAACCATCCCGACACCAATAACGTTAGACCAAATTATTACTTCTAAAATATAGAACATGGAATAAAATAAACGAGGCCTTACAACTATTCCCCTGAAAAAATAAACTCCGTCCTCGAATTTAGGGCATCCCTGAGAATAATTCTCGTAATTTACTCCGCATCGCTTCCTCGTATTCCAATAACTATTCAACTACATGATGTATCCAAAGAACTTGTATGAGAGGAATTACCTTCCCACACAATGCCTTATCACGACGATCTATTATACTCAATGGTTGCACATTGTATATTACATCTTCCTCTACTCAAGTCGAAATGATCAATCACATATGATGGATCTAGCTCATACTTTCGTAGCATGAAGACATGGAAAATCGGATATACATTATTCAACTAAGGTTGTAGTGGAAATATGTAAGCCAACGTCCCAACCTTTACAATAATTTGAAAGGGCCCCACAAACCTTGATGATAATTTCCCTTTCTTTCCAAACTGCATCTCTTCTAAGGCAAGACCTTGAGGAATACATGGTCTCCCTCATTGAAGGATAATGGATGTCTTCGCCTATCAGTATAGCTCTTTTGATAATTTTTACTATACAAATTCGGCTAAGTGTAAATAATCTTCCCAATGACCCCTAAAATCAAGTATACAAGCTCATAACATATCCTCCAATGTATGTATCGTCTTTTTCATTTATCCATCTATTTGAGGGTGATATGTGGTACTCTTCGTCAACTTTGTGCCCATGACACACTGCATACCCTCCCAAAATTGCAATATGAATTTAAGATCTCAATCGGATACTATGATATAGGGAGCACCATGTAACCGAAGAATATTTTTCATATATAATCGCGAAAGCACCTCCGCATCGTCATCCTTCTTGATAGCCAGGAAATGCATCAATTTCATTAACCTATCAATGATAACCCAAATGGTATCCTTCTTCCCCTTTAACCTTGGTAGTCTACCAATGAAATCCATTGTGATATGCTCCCACTTCTACTTCGGTATCTCAAGGGGTTGCATCTTATCATTCAACTTCTTCATATTTCCTTTCACTTGTTGACACGTAAGACACTATAGCACAAATTGTGCTATATCTATCTTCATACTCGACCACCAATAGGTCCGACTTAAATTAAGGTATATCTAATTCCCCTCAGGAAGCACCGCTAAGTGTGACTAGTGCAAATCCAGTATAACTTCCTCCCTCATCACTGTTGGTACATATAAGCAACTCCAATACCACAATTCACCATGGTCCCTAATGGATCAAACCTGCGATTCACTAATCTGAGCCCTTGCATCAAATTTATGCGATAGCAAATTACCCAGTTGAGCTTCGAATATCCTTTCTATAAACTTTGGCTAAGCAACCACCGTATATAATGAAATTTGTTCTCCCCCTTCAAGGTATTCTAGGCCGAACAAACCAAATGTCCTTATTGCATCTCACTCATCATAAATGAAACATGCCAAGGTATACTAGTCATTGCATTCACTTTCTCCATGTGGTATTGAAGGTCGAAGTGGTATTGTTCTAAATACTCCATCCATCATCTCTGCCTTATATTCAAATCCCGTTGAGTAAATATGTACTTGAGACTGTTATGGTCCAAGAAGACCTTGAACCTCTTTCCGTACAAATAATGAATCTAGATCTTCAAGGAAAACACCACAGCTCCTAACTCCAAATTGTGAGTAGGATAGTTTTGCTCATGAATCTTTAACTAGCGAGATGCATAAGTGACTGCCCTCTTTGTTTGCATCAAAATACAACTCAATCTTTCCCTTGATAAATCGCAGTACATTGTATATCCGACTCCTTTTTCTGGAATAATCAATACTGGTGTTATAGTTAACAACTCCTTCAGTTTTATAAATGACTCCTCGCACTTAGCATCCATTCAAACCTATCCCTTTTTGTGAATAAGGCGGGTAATAGGGGAAGCTATAGTCGAGAAATCCTTCACAAATCGATGATAATAACCTGCTAGCCCATAAAATTCCGAATCTCAAATACGTTCTTAGGTCGCTCCCAATTAGATACCGCCTCTACTTTTGCCGGATCAATAGCCACTCCTTCTAATGTCACAATGTGCCCTAAAAATCTCACTTCTTAAAGCCAAAACTCGCACTTCGACAACTTCGCATACAACTCTAGAAACTTTCGGAACACCCTGTTCATTAAATCCATAAATACCGTTGACGTATGTTGTCAACCCGAATAGCACGACAAGAAATTCATAGTGATAATAGTGAGTAAGTACCAAAAGTAGTCTTCGGGATGTCTTCCTCCTGAATACTCAATTGATGGTATCCCGAACGAAGATCGATCTTCAAAAACTACTTTGATCCCTTCAACTAGTCAAATAAAACATCTATCCTTAGCAATGGATATTTATTCTTAATTGTCACTCAATTCAATTTCCTGCAGTCAATACACATTCTCATTGACCCATTTTTCTTTTGTACAAATAAAGTCGATGCACTATATGGTGATATGCTCAAGTGAATAAATCCCTTACTTAAGAGGTATTCGAGCTGAGCCTTCATCTCCCTCAGCTCTGCTTGCAATAAACGGTACGGTGCCATGTAAATAAGGCTCGTACCCAGAATAAGGCCAGTAAGGAACTCCACCTCATAATATGGTGGTAATCCACTTAGGTCCTCCGGAAGACATCGAGGAAGTCACGAACCATATGACGTAGCTTCGAAAGTGCCCACCCAATCTTAGAAATAGAAAAATTGGTGAGCAGACAACTGAATGTAACTTGTCAACGGTCATACTCAATAATAACATGATTGGATGACAACCAATCCATGCCCAAATTAACATCGAAACCCTACATATCAAGAACTAGAAGATTACACTCAAAATAGCGATCAAAAATTAAAATAGAGCAATGACGATAGATAAAACGCTGAATAACATGAATACCTAACGACTTATCTACATACATACATAGGAACACTCCAATTCTAAGCACAACAACTTCACAAAACCAGGAGCAATAAAAGTATGAGATGCACCTGCGCACAAGTACATAAGAAGATTGAATTAAAATAGTACTTCAGATGACAGATGGCCCTGCCTAATCCTCAACAGCATCAGTAAGTGAGTATAGACGAGTCTGAGCAGCTAGTATAGCTGTAGAGCCCATAACTCGGTTGCCACTTCCTTGATTTCCTCCTCACCCGATCCTAGACCCAGACTAGAATGATGCAAAAGGATGTGCTGATGGGATAGCTACCTCATCAAACCTTGGGTAACTTGAACTCAATAGTCGCCCCTCATATGACCCATCTTCCCACAATTCTGGCACTAAATTTAAGGGCAATAGCAAATGATATGTCCCTTATCGCCACACTTGTGGTACCCCAACCTCTTATTCGACTCCCCGATTCCTATAGTAGTTGATGACATCTGATAAGACTGTCCGTGTGACTTTTATGGTCCAAAATACCTACATCTCTTTCTATTCCCCTTGCTACCAATCGGTGCACTCTAGCTAGATAGGTTCTGCCCACCCTCACCAATAGTGGCATTGGTACCCTAGTTTCCTGCACCCTCTCACTGTGCCCCTTTATGCCCCCTTTGAGATTGTCCCTGTGACTGATTCTGATTTCTAGCTCCCCTTTTGTCATTGATCCGTTTTGTATCCAAATCCAACTACTCTTATTGTTTCGCATTTTCAATCACCTTCTCCAACTTCTTACCCCAACAGACACCATATTATCTTGAATCCATATATGCAACCCATTCTGAAACTTTCAAATCTTCTCCACTTCAGTGGCCACATACTCAAGTGTATATCAAGAATACATTGTGAATTTTTTTGCATATTTTGCCACTGTATTGGTCTCATACTTCAACTTTACAAACTCATCCTTTATCTTTTGTCACTTACTTTATGAAAAATACTTATATAAGAAGATGGTTTTAAAATCATCCCAAGAAAAATTTCCCACCCCATAGATAGTGGGTGACCTTTTCCCCATTCTACCGCCTTACTTACAAACATACTTGAAGCTACCCTTGCCATCATTAGCAGATCGGTAAGCCATAAAGTGGAAAAATGATGCTCTATCTTTGAAAGCCACATATCAGCCTCTATCAGATTGTCATTACCCTCAAAGATTGCATCCTTGAATTGACTCAACTTCTTCTGAATCTTAAAAGTGTGTATCTTGATATCTTCAACACTATTTGTATGCCCTCCCAATTTTATAGCCAAAACGCCAACCGTTCCCACATCTGTTTCCCCATTAGTGCCACCAACTGCACCAAATCTATATTGATTGTCCCAGGTGCAATCCTAAAAGTTCCCAAAATGGGTGCAATAAGTGGAACCACACCTTGAACACCTGCAGATGCTACCTCTTTTTCCCCTTATTCTTCCTCCATGTCAATATCCATAAGAAAACTATCACTGAGATCTTCGTTGGGTACTTCATCAATAACAGGTTCATAAGAGTTGTTATTACATGACAACTCAAGCTCAACTGACGAAAAAAAAGAACTTGCTCTTGCCTCCCTCAGGGTAAAAATTTGGGTCGTGTCCTATGAACCTTGCCTTAACAGATGGTAAAGGTTAGCACCCCTATGCCCACTTTGACCTCCTCAGTTGTTGCTAGTACTATGGCTACCACTTACTCTACTTTCTGGCATGCCTAAAATCAAAAGAACAACCAAAGTTAATCACACGTTTGCATTTAGTGGATGCATTAAATAAATAGTAATCAAAACATACATCAATTTGTTTAACTTTATCCACAGGTAAAGCTCTATGTTGAGTGGACAAGGCATCCCTTGTCTATCCAGCATAGACCTAAACGTCAACATCTACTTCCAACCCATCGCTGGTTTTATGAAGGAAAATATTTCTTGGAAAAAAAATTTGCGGCTCATGGATCGAAGCACCGGAAGCACACCAATCATACAAAAGCACACAATAGCATATAAAAGACACAAAGGCATCTAAGTCCCTAGATGCCTACCCAATTATAGATACAACTTATTTGAGGACATCCTAAACACTAACCGAAACCCACCAGTTTCCAAGTTCTTATACTTTAAGCTCTAATACCAACTTGTCACGCCCTAGGATTTACCATCTTCTGAGCATATGAATAACACCACAACATAAATGCAAACATCCACAATAAAGGCTAAACCATCTCAAATAATAGTCAAAAGTGACATAGAAATCTAATTTAAACTCAAATAAATTCCAATAATCAACTCAGGCTTAAAATAGTTTTCCCATTTATTTTAAACAATAGAATAATAAAGAACAACTAAATTCTATCTAAAACATCCTTTGGCCCAGTGGCCTAAATTAATTATTAAATAAATATCTCAAAATAAAAAGAAATGCCTACGAAATGTATACGAGTAAGCTCTTGCACAACTTCTAGCCATGTATATGAGGACCTCCAGTACCTATTTTTGCGTGGGTTTTTATACAAAAAAAAAAACAAGAAAATACATCTCAAATAGGAGGTTAAGAATACTGCATTGAAAGCTAACAACCACAAGAAATTATGTAAAACAAAACTACAATAGGTACCACAATAACAATAATCCACTACTAACATCCAACACAAATAAAACATCCAAAATTATAATCATGGCTCATACAAATTTTGCATCATCTTTATGTATGTCAATTTCACTTTTAAATTACACCTTTTCAAAAACACACTACAGGCCAAACCATCTGCCCACATCTTTATGCGTAAAGACTTAATGGATAGTCTTTCTTACCCAGAGTTTCATTTAGAACTCATGCAAATAGAGTCAAAAGTATTTGCCTTAAATAAGGAAAATTGGGGAACCATATCATAGCACGCCCCGATTTTCCTAGAGGACCCGAGGCATGCCCCGAATTCGCTAAAAATATTGGAGGATGAGTGCATTCCTTTTTTAAATAAAAGAGAACAAAACTTTAT
>MKEJ01066847.1:0-17666 GCA_001753735.1 Embelia ribes | reverse complement strand
TTCTCCGATATGTTGGGTTGAGGTTGGTTACGGTGCATTATTGGGGCAAAATTGGTACAAGAGACGACACAAAATATGCAATTGATTAGACAGCGGTTGGAAATGGAGCAAAGTCGTTTCAAGAATTATGCGGACTTGCAACGACGTCCTTTTTCGTTTGATGTGGGCAAACATGTATTTCTAAAAGTACCTCTAAAGAAGGGAATTATGAGGTTTGGAAAGAAAGGAAAATTATCCCTGAGATATATTGGTCCTTTCATGATTTTGGAAGCGGTTGGGAAAGTGGCTTATAAGCTTGCGTTGCCACTATAATTGTCAAGTGTTCATCCTGTCTTCTATGTGTCGATATTGCGGAAGTATATTAGGGATCCTTCGCATGTTATTAACTTTAGTGATTTATATGTTAAGGAAGGTGTGTCATATGAAGGGAAACTAATTCAAATTCTCAATGTGAAAGATCAAGTATTAAGGCGGAAGACGATTAGCCTAGTAAAGGTATTGTAGAAGAGTGGCTCAAGTGAGGAGATGACATGGGAGCGTGAAAAGGCGATGCATGAGAAGTTTATGGAGCTTTTTGTTAATTTTGTTATGTTTTATGCTTTATATAGTACATGCAAATTTTAGGGATGAAATGTTCTAACGTGTGGAGGATGTAACGCCCCAAAAAGTTCCGAATAATTTTTTTATTTTTAATAAATAATTTTATTATTTATTTAGTGTTGATATGTCACATTAGAATAAAATATATCATAAGTGTTGTTTCGTTGTTGCGTTGAGTTGTGTTATTTTGTGGAGGTGTTGATTTGTTGTGTTAATATATTAGTTGCGTGGGAAGTTGGCTTTGAGAGTAGTTTTGGTGGTTACAAGTTTGTTTTATGATTGTTGTGGTGAAGTTGAAGTTGCAGGAGGGGTGTCGGCACATCCATTTAGGGTGCCAGTACACCCTAGCCTCAAAATTGAGCAATATTTTTGCTGTTAGCACTAGAGTGGGCTTCTGGCACACCCAGGGGTGCCGAGTGGGGTGCTGACACACCACACAAAAATATATGTTGGTCCAGACTACTTTATGGCAAATCCAGCTCTTATACATTACTTTTTCCTACTTTTTCTCTTCATTTTCTTCATCAGGTTGTAGAAGTGTAAGAGAGTGTGAGAGTGGTGAAAGTGGATTTTAATTCTCAAGTCTTGATTTCATCTAACTTTCGAACTTGTACGTAAAATATTTTTGCGTATTTGATATCCTTATTGCATTAACTACGTGTGGACGTAAGTTTTCTTTCTCTTCTCATTCATTTATCATTTCTCAATTCCAAGCCTCGATTGCTAGTCAAAATAAATTTGATATTCTTCTTCCTCGTGCTGAGTAGGTATTTCTTTATCTATAGGTTCGTGTTAATTCAAGTACATTCGTTAGATCATTTCGTGGGGAAAAGAAGAGGCAATTTTAGGGGTTTTATTTGTGAGGCTTGAGACGTGATTCACTGGCATTGGAGATACAAGTAATCTATAGAATAGCAATGTAATTGTGAGTTTATGCGTGCATCTTAAATTGTAATTTTGGTTGACTTATTGATTTGAATTAGCGTTGCTTATATTGCTTTATTCAACTTATTATTGTTAGTTAGGTTGTATAAAGCACTTGTTGGCATAGAAATCATATTTGCATTCATAATTATACATATTGATTAAAATATTTTGTGTTGAGATAATAAAGGCGAAGTTTGAAAATGTTTTGGCGTTGGCTTTTGATAATGAAATTTTCTGAAGGAAATTCAAAAATGATGTTTTGATGGAAAGTAAAGGAGATCCCTTTTATTTTCCAAGTTTGTAAAATTTGCGAGTTTGTGAGAAAAGTGATGATCCTTATTTGCAAGTCAATTAAAAATGTGATAGTTTAAAATGATGTTTTCAAGATTAATGCATAAGTTTCATTCATTGGGCTGAGTCATTTTATATTCTTCTTTAAGACAAATGCCAACTTTTATTTGTAAGTAAAGATATTTAAACTAAAAAGAAGGCTCGGTGCCTTACCATGAAAGTTGATAAACTTGCACAAGGATTTATCATTGATTGGAGTTACTGAGAGAGAGATGGATCAATGAGGGCTTTGATTGGTATTACTCAGAGAGAGACAGATCAAAGTCTAAAAAACTTGTTTAGATACTAGTCCTATTTATTTTATTATTTGCGTTGTGGTGGGTGAGTTGGCGAGTTTTGTTAGGGATGGCAATAGGGCGAGTTTTCATGGCTACCCGATCCGTCCATAATGATTATAATCCGTTTAAAGTACCCTATTGATTTTTAGATGGGTATGGTATAAAATTTAGATATCCATTAGGGTTTGGTAAGATTTTGGTATTGACTCCTTAGGTGCCCGGTACTCGCTTATTTTTAATAGGGTACCCGATACCCATTATCATATGGGTACCCATTAAATCCGAATAATTAATAAGTTTATGTATATTATAGCTGATTCCATTCTATACATTATTTGATATGTAGTGAAGCTTATAATTTTCTTTTTAATGCAATGCTTTTTTTACTAAATTTATTTTTAAGACATTGATTCGAAGTTGCACTTTTAAAGACAATGATACTACTTGATGCCGAGTCTTTGAATATTTTTTATGTGATTTGTTTTAATGGAACTTTTTTGATATGATTTATTATTATTGTTGTTGTGAAACTAATTTGGTTTAAATAAATTTTCATTTACTAATATACTTTTTTTGTGATTAGATTATATGATTTAGTATTAAGTTGTTCATAATGTACACGCACTAGTCAAATTTTGTAAACGATAGTAGAAACATTTTAATGGAAAATAGCTTGGAAACAGGTATTACAAAACCATAATCAAATTCACTTAAAAATAAGTGGTAAATGATTTGTAAACGAGTACCCGGTTAATAAATGGTAAGGTTTTAGTATTTGATCGGAAAATTTAAACGGATTTGGTTTATGGTTTTACTAAATGATAATGGTTATGATATGACAAAATTTTGAGGGTACCCTACCCATTGCCACTCTTAAGTTTTGTCACATTGGTGTGTGTATGTGTTGGGTTTTGGGGGGAGGAGGGGATGTACATTCATAATTACATCTTGAGGCACCGCATAGTATCACATTTATCGTATTATTGCGTAGGCTAATTCGTGCATTTTCTTTTGTATGTTCTTGGATCATATTTGTGATGTAGGTGCGGAGACGCTAAATAGCCATCCTTCAGGTGCTCAGATGGCCTTATGTTCATATTTTGATGCTAGAGATTATAGCTTTATTTTTGCATTTACCCTCTTATTTCTTGATGTATGATTCGAGGAACTTTCATATATGAATTGTATTTATTTTTGGGCCCAGTGTTGTAACATGATGTATTACCTTCTATTGTAGCCTAATGATGTATTTTGATATTCGGACTAGAATAAAAGTGTAATACTTATTATTCTTAGGAATTTAGATATGTTGTAATTAATTTGTTATTCAAGCATGTAGCTTGTATGTTGTAGTAAACATGGTATTTACATTTGTTATTAGTGTTGACATTATTATTATTTGTAAGCAGGCTATAAGGAGCATATTTCTTTTTGGCACACTCTGATATTGTTATGTTGTAGTTGAAATGTGATAGGTGTATTAGCAATGTTTTCCTTTCCTTTTCTTTCTTTTAAAAATTATATTTTTATTTTCCTTTTTTTAAAAAAGGGAAAATAGTTTACGTCCCCCGAGTCTTCGGAATTCGGGGCCTGATAGGGACATACGCAGTCCACGTGTCTGATAGTGGTATATAGGAGGTGTTGTGATAAGTGGAACATGCAGATGTAGAGCCCTTAAAGTTTCGTAGTCTGAGTAGTTCTCGTGGACCTGCTCCTTCTTCTAGTTTGAGGATGTTGTATGTTCATCCACCCTCTTTTTCTTCTATTTAAGGTACAAGATCGTCTTGTGGTGGTGATGGTGGTGGTGGTTTTTCTTGTGGTAGATTCCAGTAGGGCCAAACTTCTCAGGCTCGTGCTTATGCTATGTCACAGGCACCAGATGTTAAGAGCCTTTGGTAATATAAGGTATACTTTCTTTTCTACTTGGGCACATATATTGTTTGACATTAGTGCATCTTACTCTTTCATTTCTGTACCTTTTGCATATATGTTAGAGTTACTTTTTGAGGAGTTGAGTACTCATATTTATATTGATACTATGAAGAGAATATGTTTCGTAACTATAGTGTGTGTCAGGGGTGTGAGCTTGTGATAGTTGATCATATCTTTGTAGATGATTTTATTGTGTTTGGAATGCTAGAGTTTGATATCTTTATCGGCATTGATTTGTTGTCGCACTTTCATGTCGTTTATTGATTGTGAGTGGAGGCGGGTTTCGATGAAAACTACTTTGACCGCTTTGGCACATAACGAGAGAGCAAGTGAATAACCATTGATATTGAGTTACAGTTGAACCCTTATGGACCAAGTTTGCAAACTCCATCCTCTTTCTCTCCCGATTAGTGCTAGGAAAGAACTCTTTTAAGAACGATCTCCAAAAAACCTCTCAAGTCATACCAACTCGACCATGCACCTTAATGTGACCCTTCCACCACTTGGCGCCTCACTTGGCAAATAGAATGGCGCCGTAGCCATTTGCAAATTCTCATCAACCATGTGAAGCACATTGAATATCCCCTCAACCCCCATCAACCAATGCTCCGCAGCTATCGCTTCCTCATCACCCTTAAAGATGGGAGGATCTATTCATCTGAAATGCAATTGAGCCACCGAGGCTTTTGCCTCCCAGCTAGGTCTATCTTCCACTCTCATACTTTGCGCCAAATTACGCATCACTTATTCCATGGCTTTCAAAAAATTAGAAGGGTCGGTTTGAGCTCCTCCAGCATCATCAACTCTTGTTTGAGTACATGGCAGACACGGGGTCGAGTATCTGAAATCTCTTCCTTATATTCCTCCATACTCGCTTCACTACTTTCTTCCAAGTCAGAAATGCCCTTGGCTTCTCTAATCTCTGCTTCTCGATTCCTAGTACGTCTAGCTTCCACTTCTTTAATTCCATGTCCCCCAATACGACCACTTCGAGTATTGACCCTACGGCCTCTACTGCCACAACGTCTACCACTTCTACCTTGTCACGTTCCCATTCTATCATTCACTTTAAGACACCAACATCAACATAAGAAGACATAAGATTTTCTAACAAATGTCTTTTACGGCACAACACCTTTGCAGCTGGACACAATGCCAACACAAATGTAACATAATGTCAATACTATGAAAAATTTTCAAAATAACTACCAATCATTACCCATGTAATATTGCTACACACACAACTATCCAACAAACAAGCACTTCAAGCTTACTATTGTGAACCCCATACAAACTACCCAAGAGCCATCGAAATTTACATAACTTAATTAAGCTCTAATACCCACCTGTCACGTCCCGAATCCCTAAGACCCATATGGGTGATTGTTTTCCCTTTTTAAAGAAAAGGAAAAAAAATATAGGTTTTTGAAAATAATTATAAACGGGAAAGCCATAGTAAACTGCTTCTTTCATAGTGTTCAACTATAACAATTTAATATCAGAGTGCGCCCAACAATTACTTACTATAATCTGCTTACAATAAGTATATCAATACTGAATAACAAAAGTAAACTTCGTGTTTTCATTACATATAAGAGCAAACTACTCGATACAATAAGATGCATATTACTCATTTGTTCATACCCAATACATAACTCAACGTAAGGTAACAACAGCTGGTAATACGCAAAATAATACATCATCATCATCATCGTCAAATACACCAACTACCATAACTAATCTATACCTCGAAATAGGTACAACAATATATATAAGGCAACAAAATATAATACCAAAATTAAGCTTCACAACTATCTACAAAGAGTTTGTCCGAACACCTCAATGGCGACCATCAATCGCATCAACGCCTATTACATAATTTATATGACAAATATGCAAAAAAGAGATATACAAGTTAGATTACTAATAACACAATAAACAAGATGTTATGCAATACACAGAATGTGTTGTGTAATCCAACAATGACAAGGTGCAATGCTACCCACACACCTAAACCTAACAACCCAACAATCCTCAATAACTCAATGCAATGCAATGCAATATAGGACGTGTGTCTAATCTACTTTGATCCGCCTCTTTCTTAGTGACGCTAATCAAAATCTTCATTGATCCACCTATCTCTTAGTGATGCCAATCATTGGAATAAGGCGTTGAACCTTCCCAATAATACACACACAAATCAACACAGTCCGAATAACAACATCAAAGACTCAACCCCAATGTATGCGACGCAAGCAATAAGTCATTTTAAAATAGCGTTCAAAACTTTTCAGAATTCGTATCCATATCAGTTGCTCATTATCGAGCCTTCTCAAAATATGTCACATTTCCATCCGCAAAGCATTTAGTACAACTTCTTAATAAAATCATTTCAATATCAATTTCATTTTGAAAACAATACTTTTTTCAATAGCAAATGAAAAATATTTCCCAATGTCCACTTGTTTACGAATGCGATACATAATGTATATGTATGAATATCAGTGTTATAATACTCATATACTTTTCATTAAAACTAGCTACTATAATGTAGTGAAAATAAGTATATAAGAATAGCATGAACCAAACATAAAACCAGCTCAAATTAACACTTATCAAACATTTACATAGACTCAAGTTTATGTTGCCATTTTATAGTCGGCTCATACCCAGATTCACGCTAGAAGTCACCCAGAAACCTCTTATCAAAAAGCCCCAATTTCTCATCTATTCGCCTCCCGATTGATCTATCACCCGGACTCAAAACAATTCAAACCTAGAGAAGAAAATACTCTACTCATCAAGAGGAAAAAGAATATCAAATTTAATTTCATGTACAAATAATACATGAAAATCAATGAATAGTAAACGAACGAGACAAAGGACAAGACTTACCTCAAAATTTTCCTCACGCTTCAAGGATCGAGAATCTACAATTATTTTTCAAGTACAACCTCAGCTACTAGATGAACCCCCCACAACAAGATTGAACTCTTTGAAATCCCCCACAACCTCTCTCTTTCTAACCCTTTTTCCCGAAATTGGGAAAATAAAGGACAAAAAGTACTTTAAAAGTAAAAAAGAAATGGGGTCTACGCTATCTGTGGCGTCCATCGACCCTAAGTTGGCCGTCCGCCGACATCTAATGCTGGACACCCCATCGAGCACTCTTTGGACACAGGGGAAAACATTTAGAAACAATTTCGAGTTTGGACCAAACATACATTCCTTGGAAACATTTGTCTGTCGTCTTGTCCGGTAGCTCAACCCGTCCGACAGATTATCGGATGTTCTATTTTCAACAACTCCAAGATTGGCCCACAACCTTTTCTTTCTATTAAACAAATATCTTCTTAATACATTATTGCATACCATAGTTATACATACGATTATCCATAATATACAATATTGCCACAGACAAAATGCAACACATCGTATATATATGTATTAAAAGGAAAAATTAACTCTGAATTTCCAGGACATTATAAAAATAAAAATAGCATGCATATTGTACGGGTTACAAATTATTATGCTATTTTCTATATTATTGATACATGTCTGATTAATTTCATGATACATATCTCACTAATTAAGAATTTTTACAAATAAATATATTAAAAAATATTGTAGAATTATTTCTAGCAATCCATGATTCTTCATCAATATACAAAATATTATCCTAATAAAATTAAATTTTTAGAAATATTATCATATTAGTACTTCCAACAAATTTAAATCTAACCTAATATATATTATTTTGAAAAACTAATATTGCAGTAGAATTCTATCAAACCTAAATTTATTGAAAAAAATATAAGGCAACTTGGATTAAAAAAGAAAGATATCATATCAAATTAAGATGAAAATTTATCTATATAAATATTATAAAAAACTAAAACTAACAATAAAAAAAAATATTATACATGCAACTTGTGTATCACGTGAGCTACACTCTAGTTAATTTTATTAACACCGAATTAAAATAAACCACTAAGTAGTTATTGGATTTGTTTCTATTTTCATCCAAAATCATATAAACAAATTTAGAACAATCTTGCCAAGAGAGAAGTATAAAGAGGACTCGAGATTTTTATTTCAAATGAGAAGAGGAGAGGGGAGGGTTTGTTTGGAGAGAAAATGGTTTAACAAATAAGCCTATGACAAAAATGAGATCATGCAGATCCGACCGAATGGTTAACATACTAAGTAACTGTGATTTTCATTTAATTGGAACCACTTCATCGTTTGATTGATTTTAAATTGGACCATTGATTCAAATTTTAAATATTACTTTATATTGCAAATGGTAAAATCTAATTTTAATACATATCAAATGTGAATAGAAAAAATGGACATACGTTCATCGAACATTCACACCAGCCATTGTCATTTAATTTTTAAATATGAGTTTCTGAAAAATCATTTCTCTTACATAATAGAGATTCACACGATCCTTTTTTATTTAATTTCTAAATATAATTTTTTAATAAAACTATTTCTCTTGCATAATAGAGATGGGTCATTTTTATATTTTCTAAACAAACTGTATATACGATTATGTAATCTATATATAAATATAAATTAAATTAAAAAAAAATTATTTCTCCAATAACTTGATGTGTCTTTTTCTTTTAACAGAATTTAGTAAAAAAGTGTGAATTTCGTTTTCAAGTCGAGAAAGTCAATGAGTAATTCTAAAAAATAAAATAAAAAATAAAAAGAGTGGATTGACATTATATTATATTATATAATATTTTTGATAGGCTGCTTGAAAAGACAGGGGGTGATTATTCTAATAATATTTTCACCAATCAATCTTAAGAGCATTTTCAATCACAATCAATAAAATAATTACTCAAAATATATTTAAATATTTAATTTACTATTTTAGTTAGCAACTTTTTAAAATTTACTCCAACTACATTATCTATTTTAACTAATTACTCAAACAAAAATAGGCGGTGATATGAGACAAAGAGGGAGAAATAAAAAAAGAAAGTGGAAACAGCAAGATGGAGTAATTGATGCGAGAGAATATGAGTAAGAATTGTGACAAGTAAAATAGAGAACCAATTATTGAACAGTCAGACCCAATATTTTTGTATTGACTCAACCAAACAGCCGCAAAAATTTATTTGTTAAGTGGTTTGGGGGATGTTCTAACCTACTGATAGATACAGGGAAAACCAGGCTACAACTGGGTAGATGCAATGGGCATTTGCTCTGTCTTGGCTGTTCTCAAGTTGACTTCGACTGCCCCAACTTTTTCACCGACTCTCTTATTCGGACCTCCTCAACCGATAAACCGTAGCCCCACGATCACTCACCAAAAAGGTCCCCTCTTCCTCAGCCGTCCGATTACTACAATTCGCAGGAGTCTAACGCCAACAGCGACCATGCTGGCGGAGAACCCCCTGGTGAGTGATGTCATGGCCGCCGCATTGAGCGGAGGAGTGGCTCTGTCTCTGCTTCGATTGTGGGAAGAGACCGCCAAACGACAAATATTTGACCAGGTTAGAATTATCCTTTTTCTTTTCTCTTTGCCTTTTTCCCTTTTGTCTAGTTTTGTGCATTTTCTTTGTTACTCTCTCCGTTTTTTATTAACTGACTCCATGTAGATTTTGTTTGGTTTAATACTATTAAGTTTTGCTTTAGAAAACTCATGTTGTATTTGTTAGTTTTTGTTGTTTTAATCCTATTAATTACTCAATATATTAATTAAATTTAAGAATTTAATAATAAGTAATATGGTAAAATAATACTGTTTTGTGACATTCACGAGACTATTTAATAGCCTTCTCAGTATGAAACAGATGGAGTATTTGATGGGAAAATGATTGGTGTCAAAAGCTGCATACAACTGGCTCAAAGCTTTTAGCATTTTCAGGGCAAAATAGTGAACAAGCTAAGTTTAGAAGGAAATTGCAACCACATTATAGCTTCTAAGTAAATAAACTAGCTTTATTTTGTCTATGGTTAGCTTAAAATTTGTAGTTTATTTAGGCCAAAATAAAAAAAAAATGCCGAGATTAAAAGTTGATTAGTCAAATGTAGTCTAACTATTAAACAAAAAAGAAAAGTTTGAGCTTAAAATCTACAACTAAACTAACCCTTAGTTGATCTTCAGGTATTCCACGAGTCACACTATGAACATCCATACTGAACTTTAGGGGCTTAGGGATGAGCACACCAGTGCATCAGATGCTATTTAAGTAATATTCTGAAAGATAGTGAATTTGCTATAGTGATCCTTTCTGAACTACAGAACCACTGTTAACACCAGTAGTACTTTTAATTTAGGAAATATTCAGTGAGAATCCACTAAACTCCATCTCGGTTTTAGAGTTTGAGGTACAATGACCAACTTTAGGATTAAGAATGGGTAAACTGGTGAGAATACCTTTAATATATATATATAAACTATTAACCTCTCCAGCATCACCACGTCGAGCTCAATTAAAGGTATTCTATATATGGACAACCAGTGTACGAAGTTCTTGCATTGCGGTGTTTGGAATGGTGAATAGTCTAAAATTCAAAAATCTGGAACTTCAGACTCTGAGGAGAGAAAGTGTAAGGTTTTCTTGTCTTTTGGCTTCAGGAAAGCGTGGAAATTTCTTTTTTCTTCTTGTGTTTTTTTTTTTCAACGCAATCAAAGTGGAATTGCGCCATACAGGGTGGAAAGGTAAATTTTGATTTAGAAGTATTTGCTGATGTAAGTTATCAGAAGGCGCTTCAGTTTAAGAAACTAGCCTAGGGTTCAATGACCTTGTCCCACTACAAGGCTAAATTTCCGTAGGCAGACTTTCAACACACATGGTTATGGATGAAATAAATACTGCAAGGAGTTACGACTTTGAGGTAAAGTCAAAAGTTTGCAACTGTGTATTGGCCTTAGAACTGAAAATACTTTTGGTTAAGTCATAAAAATAAAAAGTTTGCATAGTAGAAAGAGGTGAATATGAACAAAACAAAAGGCCGGCTCAAGGGAATCAATTTACAGATAAACAAGTTAGTGATCCAAAGTAAAGTAAGCAAGGCACTGCTAAACCTCATTGCAAAAACAAAGCGATGAACTCTCTTGAGATCAACCTTGTCATCTTGATCTACTACCTTTCCTGCCCTGGACTTCCTCAGCAAATAAACCATAGGCCCATGATTGATTACTCATCAAAAAATTCCCCGCGTTCTTAGCCATCCGATTACTACACCTGCTGTTGATTCCCGTATCTGATGCCAGCAGCGATCATGCTGGTGGATTAACCCCTAGTGAGTGACACCAGCTACCGCATATAGCGGAGGACTAGTTTTGTCTTTACTTCATTTGTGGGAGGAGACCATCAATCGACAGCTATTTGACCAAGTTAGTTGTTGGATGCCCTTTTCTTTTCTTTTTACTTCTTTCTTTTTCTTTACTCCTTTTGTCCTTTGGTTTTGTGCATTATCTTTATTATTTAATGGGAAAAGATTGATGAATATTGATTTATTAGTTATGCTAACTGAGGTTGATTTTCAGATTTTGGAAAGGTTAGGGCACTTTCACTGGAGTACATACTTTCAATGCCTAATTTTAGTCCCTGTGATTCAAACTTTAAATGAGACTGGAATTTAGAGAATTGCTACTTACTACCACTTCAATTTAATAGTAGAACTGAAAGGAACAGTAGTCTTATTTCAACGGGAACATCAGTTTACTATTGATCTTATGCTTCTTGATCTTTGAGATTTTGATTTGCTCTTGGTAGGGACTTGAAATTAAATGGATTCTTCCGATAACTTCAATTATTTCAATTTATGAGAATCAATGCAAGTAATGCTTGGCTAGCACTATTTGTTGAATGATTGTGAATATGTCTTTTATTCTTATATATACAGCAGATGGTCTAATGTGTTGAGTACAAAACTTTTATGTAAAAGATTATTCCCTAGTTGCTGCCAACTTCCTTTAAGCACTTTTGCCTAAATTACAACATGAATAAGTTATCTTACTCATTGCAAAAGTTACTCAAGGAACTTCTTGCAGGTTCGGGATTTATCAACAGGCCAGCTTTTGCATTGTTACCTCTGAGTCAAAAAGGCTTAATGAAAGCTTATTAAGGATCAGTAAAGAGTATTAGATTGTCAATTGTGGTTATTTTCGAACTCTTGGGGCCGCTCAAATCTTAGTGGCTAAAACCGTAGAGGGTTTTAACTCAATTAGGATGTCAACACTTGCTTCCACGTGACTGATGATGGTCGAAAGAGGCATGATATAAATGGCAACGACGGTTTAGCCGGCAGGTGTGATTGTTCACCAGTGAACAAACCCCGTGACAATCAATGATTGGAGAGATCTAAAAGTTCTGAATTTTTTTATCAATGATGGTGGTTATAGAAACATTGGAAGAAACTGGAAACAGATTGGGCTCTTGTACAAATATGTTGGACAAAAATATGAAAGATATAAATAGATAGTCAATAACCTGACCAATAGGGTGCATTTGCAATCAACACTAACGTTGAAAGGGATCCACTCTTTCCTGGAGAACTTACTACTTATGAACACCCGATGAGATTGTAATTCTAAAAGTAAGGAGAAAGTCTAAAAAGATTAGATAACCAAAGGTAAACCTAAACTTTTAGATTTGATAATCCCAAGATAAATAACTACGCAATATGTTTTGCATCATTTGCTCAATGTGGTAAATGATTAGAGAATGATTTTAAGTTAAGTTTCTTTTTTTCCTTATTCTTCAACCAAGCCTTAATCCCAATAATTTGGAGTTGGTTAAGAGGTGTCTGCCTTGAGGACTTTACAGGAGGTCACCCATTCTAGTAATATTCTTGCCAAAGCACGTTCCTACAGTGTAACATGAGGACTTTCCACAAGGTCAACCTATTCTAGACTCCTAGTACTATTCTAGCTCAATCATGCTTAGCTTTGATTTTTGATGGGATCCGGTTCATAAGTTTTGGTATCATCTCACCCATTTATGCAGGACAATTTCCAAGGTATCATTTGCCCCTGATGTGCCATATGTGTTGTAGTGATTTTTCTTTATTGACTTAATTTTACTAAGTCCGGGACTATTTCAGGGGTTTATCCTGCAAGTATGGACTGATAGTTGTGAATAACATTTTGTTTCATAAATCATTTATCTTCTGAGAACATCTTATTACCTTAAATATAACTTTTAATTTTATATATTTAAAATTTTGTGTTAGAAACTGAATCGGAAGCTTGTCCATGTGAGCGTGGGGTTAGCTTTCATGCTTTTCTGGCCACTGTTCAGGTAAGATTTGATTGAGAGGAGAAGCTCTTGGTTGAGTCTCTCTCAATTTTCTTTCTGATTGATAAACTTGTGGTTGCAGTTCCGGTTGGCGGGGAGCTTTTCTAGCAGGGCTTATTCCTGGGGTAAATATAATAAAGATGCTTCTTATTGGACTTGGTATATATAAGGATGAGGCTACAGTCAAATCAATGAGCAGATTTGGAGACCGCAGGTTATGCATCTGCAAGAAAAAGTGGTTCAGCATGCGTGCACTCTTGTAGCTAACCTTTTGTTAAAGTAGAGACCCTTCATAGATTTGTTTCCAGGATTAGGTTTTTTGCTTGCGTTTATTTGGTTTTATTAGAATCTGAGTTTGCGTAATTTGGATTAGTTTGTTTTCCTTGTGACCGTGGATTTTTGGAAAGAAAAGAGTTATTTTCTATTTCAATCAACAAATTCTTGCCCTAGACATTGCTTGCATAAAAATTCCAGAATCAAGAAAGCTAAAGTTTGCATCAAATTGCTTAAAAGTTTTTCAGGTGTATAAGAACATTTCAACTGACCTATCTCCACATTACTTTACCTATTGATCAATGGTGTAACCTTTTAAATGTTGCCTAACGTTTAATCTTTGTTCCATTATCAGGGAAATTCTCAAGGGACCCCTGTACTACGCTGTCACAATTACTTTTGCTTCTGTTATTTTTTGGAGAACTCCTATTGGAATTGCAGCTATCTGCAACCTTTGTGCTGGAGATGGTAGTTCTTTGTCTTTTAGCATTTTTTCGTGCAAGGCTTGTTTGTTGCAAGTTTACAAGCAAAATTCTTAATACTGTTTCCAATAAAACCCTTGTCTTTTGTGGCTGCCAAGTTTTGTATCAGTTTCCATGTTAAGTTCAAGTTGTTAGGTTGGCATGCTTTTTAACACTATACAGTTTTGCTAAACATGAAAAGTTCGTAAATAAATAAATAACAAACTTCTTGTTGATTGGTTAACTCTTCAGCATGCTTTTTATGTTTCAATTTCAGAGAACCTTTTTTACCTTCTATTTTTAGTTCACCTTTTTCAGTTACATCATATACAGTTTTAGTCTCCATTTAGTCGTCGTAAAATGTGCGCTGGTAAAATATTCATCCCGAAGCATCTACTTTTATTTGTCATCCTTTTTTTGATTGTTTAAAGTTTTACCAGAAACATTTAGTACCAAAGTTAAAGGGAGGCTTTGCATGGGACGTTTTGAGTAGTTGTTCCAAATCCGTAATTTGAAAACATCTTTCTTTTTGTTTCTTTTTTTTTTCCAGGTTTAGCGGACATTGTTGGAAGGCGGTTCGGAAATCAAAAACTTTTCTATAACAAAAACAAATCTGTTGCTGGCAGCATTGCTATGGCAACTGCTGGTTTCTTAGCATCTATCGGGTAACTTCTGCACGTGTTCCATTATGAGTAATTTCCAGAATTTGATCCATCATGGCTGATCAAATAAATGTGTTGGTGCAGGTTTATGCATTATTTTAGCTTGTTTGGATATGTTCGAGGGAGCTGGGAGATGACTTTGGGTTTTCTGATCGTGTCTCTTGTCACGGCACTGGTAGAATCCCACCCTTTTAGCACTGAGCTCGACGACAATCTAACTGTTCCCCTGGCTTCTGTTTTGGTGGGCTACCTTGTATTTTAGTTTTTATTTTAAAAAAAAAATGTTTTATATTTATTTTGTATAGGATTTGGTATGTAAAGTGGAGAGACCCATTTACGAGAAAGAGTTTTCTAACACCTTTAAACAGGTGTGGAGGTGAGGCACACTTTTAGGCTACGTAAACAGGATCTAATGCGAGTAATTAGAAAACTATTTATGTAATTTTTTATTGATTGATTTTGTTTATGTGGCTATTCATGTAATTTTTTATTGATTGATTGATTGATTGTGTTTTAGTTTTTAATTTTTAAAAAAAATGTTTTATATTTATTTTGTATGGCATTTGGTATGTAAAGTGGAGTGACCCATTTACGAGAAAGAGTTTTCTAACATCTGTCAATGCATTTGTTGTTTATTAATAAAATAAAACTTTTTTAGCACTGAAAGCATAACTATGTGCTAATGTTCACCTCGCTAGACTTTGGAAAAAGTCCAATCTAATTTCACATAAATAAGATTAAATGGATGTAATTAAAAAAAAAATTAATTTTTTATTATTAGATTCTATTTATATGATTATAAAGCATTACCTCGGATTTATTAGTTTGTTAAATGGGCTATGGTTACCATCATAATTTTTTCTAACCAAAATTTTTTGTGTAAAATTTTTTATTTAAAATTTTATTATTAAATTTATAATGTAATTTTTTTTATATAAGTTCAATCACCCCATAAATTTTATATTTATATGATATGAATCAGTTCGGGATAATATGCATAAATACTGAACTTTCTACTAATACTTATTTGGCAATATGTATCCTTTTATTATTAGATAGATATTGTGAGATTGGTTCTATATTTAAGGATAAGATATAGTTATATGATATTGCCATTCAATTAGTGCATATATTATATATCTATCTATGTTGTTTTGGCCCCGTCTTGCAGCCGCATACAAAAAAGTCACGGGGAGCATTATTGCTGCCATGGTTGCGTGATATATGGTAAAGTGGATAGGAATTTCATCTAGGTTTGATTGCCAGTTTTGTCATATTTTAAAAATATATATTATTTTTTTATAATTTTCACAAAATAATTAATATGATAAAATTAAATAATTTATAATAATCGCAACAGCATCCTCCAAAAAATTTTGAAAATAGAAAAAAAATTATGATTTTTATTGTACGATATTATGTATAGAATATCTTTTTGTACAAAACTTATTCAAACAATTTTGAAGGATGCTACAACATCATTACAAAATACTTAATTCTATCGTAATAATTATTCAGTGGAAAAAAAATGCAAATATGTTTTGTAAAAACGTGATGAGCTGGCTCGATAGAATTTCATTCCATGCTAAAGTATACGGTGTCTGATAATGCTCCCCACACTCGTTAACTCCAACATCCAAATCACCCATCACCATATGCGTTCATAGTATGCACTATTCACTAGCACATGTAATGTTTGTGACACATTAACTGTAAACTTTTAAGGGGATAAATATTTTATTAACCTGTGTCAACTGTGTCAAAAAATGTACGTCAAGATTATATGCATGGCACGTAAGAACCAAATAAAAAAAAGAATAATAATATGGTACAACAATTCATAAATTTAACAATTCCCCTCAAGTTGAAGTATGAAGGTATGTAATATCTAATTTGCGCATAATAACTAGTGCAAATCTAGACAAAAAGGCTTGGTAAAAATATCAACAAGCTGGCAATGTACGGGATTGTACATATATCCAATCAAACCAAATCGTAATTTGTCACGGACAACATGACAATCAATCTAAATGTATTTCATGCACTTATAAATTACGGGACTCCTAGCAATATGGCATGCAATCCAACCATATCGTAATTTGTCACAGACAAGATGACAATCAATCTCAATGTGTTTGATGCGCTTATAAATTACGACTCTTAGCAATATGGAGGGCAGACTGATTATCACAAAAGAAGCGAATAATCTTTGTAGATCCCCTTGTATCATGAAGTAGAGTTGTCAACCCAACTAACTTAGAAGTCATAGTAGCCATCGCACGATGTTCAGCCTCAGCAGAAGATCAAGACACAACATCTTACTTCTTAGAGCGATGAATAGTAGATCGATGAATAGTAGAACAACTAGCCCAATCAGTGTTCGTATAAGGAGTGAGGTACAAGTCATAATCAGAAAACAAAAATAATCCATGGCTAGGGGTACCCTTCACGTAACGAATAATACTATAAACATCTAGTAAGTGAACATCATGATGTCGCTGCATGAACTGGCAAAGAGAATTAACTGCAAATGAAATGTCTAGCCAAGTAATAGTCAAATAAATAAGGCGCCTGATAAAGCGACGATAAATGATAGGATCTGGTAACGAAGTCCTATCATCAAGTCGAAGACCTAAATTTTGTTCCATTGTAAAACACTCAGACAAGGACCCAATCACCCAGAATTAATGAGAATGTCCAAGGCATATTTCTGCTCGGATAGAAAAATGCCACTAGAGGTACGAGCAACCTCTAAGCCCAAATCATTAATACGAAAGCAGTCAGTAAGAACTTGTTTGGCAGCTGCTATACTCTTGGGGTCATTCCAACAATAACGGTATCATCAACACATTAAAATAGCAGTAAAGGAAGTACCCATACTATAATACCCCAGAAATTTCGGGTAAATTTTTC
>MKEJ01066845.1:0-19339 GCA_001753735.1 Embelia ribes | reverse complement strand
TACTCTTATGCAATTGGTTAATTTGAAGACATGGACAAATATAAGCCTTTAAAACTTGGAGCACTTAGTGAAATATCCCTTATAGATCTGCACAATCATATTCTATATGCATAATCCGGTATGTCGTTAACTTTTTCGATACTTTCTCATTATTTTCCAACAACGTAATTCAAAAGTTGGTTCCCAAAAAAAAAAAAACAATGAAAATTTTTACTCGAACACCCTACTTTTAGTTACATGCAATAGTTCTTTTTTAAGTTCAGAAGGTTCAAGGACAAACTAAAAACAGAGCAAAACAAAACATTGGTCATTATGTGGAACTTTTTTCTGTGTTAGCATTTCTTATTCGTATTTTTTTTAGCGATTTCTAACTTAAAGATGATATTTCCCTTTTGCTAAGATATATTTAGAACAAATTGTACTTGAAACCAACCTCTCTGGAAATAGGGGTAAGGTTGCGTACATAAGACCTTCTTAGACCTTATAATATGGAAGTTTTGTGCATTGGGCTATTATGTATATATGTAGACTGTACTTGAAAGCAAGCTAAATACCAATCTTGTGCTTTGATTTGTTGAATATCAGAATAAGATAGAAGAGGCTAGGGCCATCTTAGGGAAGATTTATTCCGCAGATGAAGTTGAAGACGAAATGAACGCCTTACAAACATCTATTGAGGTCGAAAAGACCGAAGAAGCTTCTATTGGAGAAGGCATGCTTGCGAAACTGAAGAACGTTTGGAGCAACGACGTGGTTCGAAGGGGCCTATACGCTGGTATCACTGTCCAAGTGGCTCAGCAGTTTGTGGGTATTAACACTGTCATGTACTACAGCCCTACTATAGTCCAGCTAGCTGGATTCGCATCCAACAAAACAGCTTTGGCTCTCTCTCTTATCACGTCTGGTCTTAACGTCTTTGGTTCAATCATTAGCATGTTTACGGTTGATAGATACGGGAGGAGGAGGCTGATGATGTTGTCTATGATTGGTATCATTGTTTGCCTCGTGGCCTTATCCGTCGTGTTTTTTGAAGCTTCTTCGCACTCTCCACGCGTTGGTTTCTCTGAGTCGATGCACTTTGGGGCGAACTCTACTTGCTCAAGCTACCAAATGGCAGGTAATGGATCGTCTTGGAATTGTATGAAGTGCTTGAAGGCTTCATCTGGTTGTGCTTTCTGTGCATCTCCTAACAAAGTAAGTTCAATGCCCCTTCCATCTTTGATCCTTTCGCTTCGATCTTGACGTTATTTCACTACATATGATGATTCATACCGTGTTTTTACTTTTTCATTTTTTCTTGAACCAGTATTTTCCTGGAGCATGTTTGGCGGCAAGCGACGCAGTAAAAGGCGCATGTAAAAAAGAAAGCCGAACATGGTACACGAAAGGCTGCCCGAGCAGGATCGGTATCTTTTCTGTTTTGCTTTTGGGACTGTACATTATCGTTTACTCACCGGGCATGGGAACAGTGCCTTGGATCGTCAACTCTGAGATTTACCCATTGAGATACAGAGGCATCGGCGGGGGAATAGCTGCTGTCAGCAACTGGTGCTCGAATCTAATTGTCAGCGAGTCGTTTCTCTCTTTAACGGAGGCGCTCGGTTCTTCCGGAACTTTCCTCCTTTTCGCAGGGTTCTCGTTTCTCGGGTTTATTGCTATATACTGCCTTGTGCCGGAGACCAAAGGGCTTCCATTCGAGGAAGTTGAGAAGTTGCTCGAAAAGGGGTATAAACCGAGTCTCTTCTCTCGGAAAAATAAGAAGGATGTCGATTCCTTTGAACCGAAGAAATAAAATTTGTTCAGTTTATGAGGCAGCTGGTGGATAAAATAGACATGAATTTTCGTTTAGATGATGATTTTATATGCATACCACCGTTCAAAAATATTCCACATTAGATTTGTATTGGATGATGATTTTATATGCATACTAGCCTTGAATATGCATTCAATCCCATGAGCTGGAAAATTCTATTTTTAGAGGGAAAAAAGGGATGGTCAATATTAAATTTGACATCAAAGAAAAAGTTGTGTAAAATTAACAGGATTACTAATAATAGAATGTTTCAATTATATCCCTCTCATTTCTCATGGCACATTCGTATGCTCTTAGGCAGGCCTTAACCCCATAAAATCCCCTAGTTTCAAATACAGCCAATTCCAATTCAAAATGGCGACAACATTAAGGCCATTGATTATTTTCTCGGTTTCGGTTTCCCTGTTTCTGCTTTCATCTGCTCAATCATCATGCAAAAGCCACGAATTCAAGGGTGGAAAAACGTTCGAGCACTGTAACGATCTCCCCCTTTTGAACTCGTACATACATTACACTTACAATGGGCCTGCAGCGACTCTCCAATTAGCCTACCGACACACGGGAGTCCCAAGCGGAAAATGGGCATCGTGGGGCATCAATCCCTATGGCACGGGCATGGTCGGATCACAGGCTTTGGTAGCTTACCAAAGACAAGACGGTTCAATTGCCGTTTACACAACGCCGTTGATGTATTACCAGGTGACAATGATGCCGGTTGAACTAACGCTCCACGTCTCGAATTTATCCGCAATGTATGCAAATAATGAGATTGTGATTTTCGCAACACTGCTGTTGCCAGAAAACAAGACGACAATAAACCACGTTTGGCAGGATGGTCCGCTTTCGGGGGACACGACCAATATGCATGATACTACTACACCGCATCTCATGTCGAAGGGGACCTTGGATGTTATCTCGGGGCGATCATTCGTAAATCTAACAGTTCCGGATAATTCTTGGGAACGGATACGGAATGTAAGTAATTTAATTCCATTGCAAGGCGAAATCACAATCTTTTTGAGTTTCGACAACATTTAAAATCACAGGAAAATGTCACACAAGCAAAGCAAAATCATTATGCACATGCATCTAACCTCTATATGATACACAACATTATCTTAGTTTCAAAAACTAGGGAACAATTTAGAACAAACACAATAGTTTTATTCCCGTTACTACGATGAAAAAACTTTTTTCGACGAATTTGCAGCTACACAGGACGCTGAACATACTGGGTTGGGGCGTAATGATGCCAATTGGAATAATGCTCGCAAGGTATGTAAAAGTAATCGAATCAGCAGACCCGGCTTGGTTCTACATACATGCTGGTTGGCAAACCTTAGCATATATAGTTGGTGTGACCGGATGGGTAATAGGCCTTCAAATGGGAAGTAGCAATCGAGGTACCCGACACCTGGGACATAAGGCCCTCGGGATAACTTTATTTTGCCTCGCCACCCTTCAGGTAACTACACTTTTCCGTCTCACAATAAATAACTTTTTGATTGCAATTTTTAAATAAATAAGTCAATTATTTCTGGCTAAGAAAAAACTATATGCATTCAGTTTAAAACTTTCAACTTATTTAGGTTAAAACAACAAATAAGCTACAAAGACAAACGACGTCCAACTTTTAGTCAAAAAAATTTGAAAAACTGGAGTTTATAACCTGTAATTAACACGCCCTTGGTCACTTAGTATAGTTGTTTGCGTTGAGATTTAAGACCAACACGCACTTAAGATTTAAGACCTTTCTGCTCCTTTGAAACCAGGTGTTTGCGTTGTTCCTAAGGCCGAAAAAGGACCACAAGTACAGAGACTACTGGAATATCTACCACAAACTCGTTGGGTGTTTGATCGTGATCATAGCCATAGTCAACATCTTCATAGGACTCAACATATTGAGTTCGGGCCAGACATGGAAGAACGCATACTCTGGCACCATCGTCGTGTTGTTCCTCGTTGGATTGTTATTGGAATTTTATACATACAATGTAATACAACAGAGGACCCAGATGATAGGCATAGTTAGGCTCCAACACAGACAATTTGGAAACAATGCGTCGAATGGCTACGAAGGCAGCGGCTACGAAGGCAGGAATAGATACGGGTTCTAGATAAAGTGTGTTTGTGTGTATGCGTATATCCTCTTTATGTTCACAATGTCTCTTATGTATGAACTCTGTCTATATTTGCTAGTGTATATTTCGGGATGAGTGGCATGAAGAGGTTTCAAGGGTGGTATAACGGCGATTTTAAATATAAATGTCTCCGTCTTAAATTTACATTGGACTGTAAAAAGGAGGAAAATTTTGTGCAAGGCAAAGGCTGCTTTTTTGTGTCTATTATTTTTTCCGTTACTCGTACCTGAATATATTTTTTACATGAATATAGAATATGGAATGTTTTATGAAAGTTTTATGGATTCGTTACCATAGTACAATTTGTTTAAGTGTTTTTCCTAAATTTTGTAATGACTTGTTTGTATTTTCTGAAAACAGCAATGATATGCATCATAAACAACAAATTGTAAATTAACTACCACAAAAAAAAAAAAAAAAATTTTAAAAAAAAACCAAAAAAAAAAAAAAAAAAAAATCGAAACAAATAAAAGGCTGAGGACCTACATATGCAGGAAGCTATACTATTTGTCTTCTGAACTGGTTTGCTACTAGACTTGAGGTATGTTTCATCCGAATCCACCTCATTGTCTACGGATTACTTTAGTTGTATTTTGTAAATCGAAAAACCTGTTTCATAAAACGTATAATTCTAGCCAAGGCACTTCAATGGAAGTTCACAAATTTTATATGGCTACTCCGAAGCAGAAGAATGAACCAAAGTTGACTTAATTATCAAGAATGATAGCAACTATAACAGAGTAAATTACCAAACCCATCTTGTTTTTAAAACTTTTCACTAAATCCAATTTATTTTGAAACTACTAATCAAAACCAACTTATTTTTATGCCCCCGCCGTTGTGAATGGCGATTTCATTGAACCACCATTGGGAACGGTGGGTTTATGTTTGATAGGTTTATGCTTTATATCAGTTCAATAGTATGGTAAAGACTAATTTGCCTCAAAGAAAAATCATGGTATTTGATCAAGTCACTGGCTATGCTATTGTTGATCTTCCCTGTACTCTTTTTTACCAATTTGTTTGTGTATGTATATAAACAATTTATGGATAGATTTGACCTGCTAGGAAATCCTATTTTCAAAGGGGGGAAAAAGGGATGGCCAGTTTTAAACTTGAAGGCAACTTGTATGATATCAGCTTGATAATAGAATGCCTCATTTATTCTTAAAACCTTAACCCTGTAAAATCTCAGGTTTCAAATGCAATGCGAAAGCATTCCCCCCTTATTTTTTTAAATCAATTCCATTTCGAAATGGCCACGTCATTAAGGCCATTGCTAATTTGCTCCATCTGCTTTCCTCCGTTCAATCATCATGCCAAAAACACAAGTTCGATGGCAACAGGCACTACGACGACTCCCATTTTTGAACTTGAACACATTACACTTACAACCTGTCTAAAGGGACTCTCCAATTCAACTAGTGACACACGGGAGTCACAAGTGAAACATGGGTATCGTGGGGCATCAATCCCAAGTCGTTGGACACGAATGGGACACAGGGTTTCGTAGCTTACGAAGACAAGATGGCTCAATTGCCATTTTCACATCGAGCACACTCTAACAATGCGTATTTGATGCAGTCTGAACTTGAATTCCCCGTATCAAATTTATCCGCAACGTATGCAAACAACGAGATTGTGATTTTTGCTACACTGCCATTGAAAGACAATAAGACGACCATAAACCAACTTTGGCAGGATGGTCCGGTTAGGGATGAGATTGCAGCTATGAATCATATTAGTACGCCACATTTGATGTCTAAGGGACTTCGGATGTTCAGTGGTCTAATTCCATTTTAAGATGAAATAAAAAAACTTCTAACTATATTTTATCGTGTTTCCCTTTTCAAACAAAAAATTAGCAGACGTCGCGCAAGCAGAGGGAAATATGAATATGTCCAACTCTAAGTTTCTATTTTCTTCATCATTTTTTTATAAGAAAAATATTCAAACGGGCGACAATTGCTCTTAGTTTTTGGGGAGGGTTTCCCCTTCTTACGAACAAGTCTCATTTTAGTTGGCAAACATTAGCATATATCACCAGACCCGGCATGGTTCTACACTCATGTTAGTTGGCAAACAATAGCGTATATCATTGGTGTGACCAGATGGATAATAGGTCTTCAAATGGGAGCTACAGGTTATGATACACAAGACCTGAAAAGGCCCTTGGCATTACTTTATTTTGTCTCGCCACCCTTCAGGTAACTATACCTTTCCATCTTCACAGCAACCATTTTGAGATATTTCGTCGTAGAGTACAGTTTATATTTCATAAGGAAATGGCCAAGATTTGAGACCTTCCTCCAAATCCCGAATCCATGCCTTGTTCCTCAGGCCAAAAAAAGACCACAAGTTCCGATACTACTGGAGTATCCATCACAAGTTCGTCGGATATGGAATTGTAAATATTGCTATAGCCAATGTCTTCAAAGGATTCATCCTATTGAGTTCGAGCCACAAATGGATGAGGGAGTACTTTGGCTCCATTTCTATGTTTCTCCTCCTAGGAATACACTTGGAAATATATACCCAGAACTTAATACATAAGAGGAACCAGACGATAGGCGCAAGGAAACTTGGAAAGGATTGGTCAAATGGCTGCTAAGGCAGGGATTGATACGGGTTGTAGATAAAGTATATTTTCTTCTATAGGTTCACAATATCTATGCCGTATGTATTAGTGCGACTAATCTATGTGCATGAACATATTTCTTATGCATTATCATTCAGGGTACTTACTACTCCTAAACTGGGGGAACATAGAATAACACTACATGAACTGCTACAAGATTCCAAGCCGAGAAAGGGGAAAAAGGGATAAAAAGGAGAGAGGAAAAAGAATTATTCATCCAAAAAAAAAAAAAGGACTCGTTTGCTTCCAATTGGAGAAGACATATGGGCAATGAAAATATTCGAAAAAATTCCATGTAAGGTCTTTGAACTATTAGGCACTGCTCAATACCACAGGCCACAAACAGTCATTAATGGTACAAAGTATTTCCTCTGCTGAAGAGTACATACGAGTTATGACCAAATACCTGATGGTGGTTCTTTTTTTCAAGCAATACTGCCGCTTAACTGGTTCTGAAGATTTGAATTTCCATATATTTCATTCTGATTCTTTCAATGCCTCTATGAATGCATCCTTCAAAAATGCGTTTGAAGCAGCCACTCGCTGAGCTGTGATGTCGAATTCTCCACCAGAACTGACAAGGAAGAAGTTTTGAACTAATCATATTGCTAGTATCAGAAATAAGTCTTCACTCTCCAATGCATATAGAAATAGTAACACGATCATTATCTAAAATTACACCTAGCAGGTGCCAATTTTATATCCAGGTCTCAATGCAAAACTATACAGGAGTTCATAAAAGAGTTTGTATCTTACGGATCAAATAAAACACCTCCAGCTTCCTTAACAATTACGGCACCGCCCGCCACATCCCTGAAAAGAGGAACAAAAATTATCAATCATAAATGTATATGGGTGACATCAGCATCACACACAAGCGAAAAGATAAAAAAAAATTATACCAAGGGCCGCCAAAGCCAAGCTCATAGAAGAGGTCAAGCCTTCCACATGCAATGCCACAAAGGTTCAATGCACAAGATCCACTCATCCGAAGGGATCTTACCTAATAATATTAGAGGGTCAAGCAATTATCTATGGTTAGCAAAACTCTGTACTCACTGTCTAAACTTTGGGATTTTTATGATACCTTGTAGAGTAAACTGTTGATTCTGTTGGTGGAAGCATTCAAAGTTAATTTGTCGCGCTTCGTTCCAGCCTATCAAATAGAAAACAATCACAAGGGCATTAAGAGATTTTACATGAGTCGTCCAAGATCTCCTCCTTGAATTACCATATTGAGATTGGGTTGTTTCTAGGTGATCATTAGACAATGGTTGCAAGAACAAGCTACATACGTAAGTGGACAACCATGTGCACAAAGCTCCCGCATTGCGGGATTTAGGAGGATCTAATGTGCCCAACCTTACCCCTGTTTTCAGAGAGGTTGTTTCCAACGGGACAAAATTGTGACTCACAACTCGCATTGGAGGCGTGCATAACCATAACCTATAAAAATTCAAGTTAAGGCTTTAAACGCCATCAATGTCAATTTCAGGAGAGGCTGAATACGGAGCTATTATAATCATCAGAAAAGGAAAAGGAAATAAAGAAGACCACCCCCAAATCAAAAGTCCGCATAAGTTGACTTATATCCATAGATGGCTGAATGAACAAAGGGAAGAATCTGAAAAACACATTTCGCTATTTTGGTAAAACAATTACAAGCACATACCTCAGTAGCGAGAAGAGACTTCACTAGTTCAGACTGGGATGACACTGTAAAGTCCAAACACAGGATACAATAACAAGAATCCAGAAAACGAAGAGCTTAAATTTTAGAAATTGAAAGCACAACTCGAAAATTTTAGACTAAGTCATGCCAGAAATGAAGTCACCTTTTATAGGTTTTCCGTTCAAAAAAGCACCTCCTCCATGGATACCAGTGAATAGCTGCGTCAGACAAACCACATTATTTTTTTTTTTAAATTTCTTTGAGCTTAATTAAAAAAAAAATCATTTTCATGGAATTTTTTTATTCTTTCATAGGCATATGGCCAATAAGAACCTCTTGCCCTAAATATATCTGCACAGCAAGAACATCAAGAATGGCAATGAGCAAAAATGAGGGTAGAACAATCAATCACCTGAGTCATATGTGAAAGATGAGATACCACAATCACAGAAACAAAAAATGAAAATTTCCGATTTTCTTTCTAATTTGTACGAGTCCTCCTTCTCCAACTAAAGTTATCAGGATGTGAAAACAAAATACTAGCCCATGAAAGTCACCATCAATGGAATAGATCATATATGATTGTGAAAGCTAATAAACCCTTGGACTTAGAAATTATCACCTCACCCATTATAGGGTTGTAGACAACACCAACGGTGGGAACCTTTCCAATTGTCAAACCAATGGAGACACAGACGAAGGGAAACCTGCAAGTCACCATGAAAAGGCAATAATAACAGCTATCCCAAATATAACTCTGTACCAACTTGTTTTGAGTATTTGGTGATTACCCATGAACAAAGTTAGTTGTACCATCAAGAGGATCAACTATCCACGTAGGGTCGTCAGTCAGTTCTGTAGTACCATAGGCAGCAGTGGTCTCCTCCCCAATAAACTGATAAACCAACAATGTAAAGTATAATGAGAATCTGGTTTGTCAAAGAACCAGACACCAAGGTTAAAATCATCATAAACTATTTGTTAATGGCTAACAGTAAGATGGTTCACCTTGTGATCTGGGAAATTCAGCTTAAGATAATTGAAGATGAGATCTTCACACGCCTTATCAGTCTCTGTGACCAAATCTACCTGCAACGGAGGACATAGAAATCGTATCAGGACTCATTGTGATATTATTAATTTATTATTATAAGTTAAAAAAGACATCAGTTGCGCTTTAACTTAGCATCAGAGAGTTCTCTAGTACACAACTGCATCTATATCACACAGCTACCATCAAGATCAGAGTTTTACGTGATACGTTGAGATCCCACAAAGATTATGTTCACCTTTACTGTGTATATATAATCACTTTGGTATCCTCTCCTTGCAAGCCGGTTAATGAGAGGTGAGGGTAAACTAATTAGATTCCATCAATTGGTACCATACCCAGTTTACACCACATATAATAGTCGGTTCACAGAAAAGGGGTACAGGTCCTCTATAAGCCAAATATCATGGAGCATCCTCGGGCAGTCACTGGAGTGCGCCCAATTGTCATAGGAGAGGCAGCATACAGACCAGATAATTTTATCACGTGTATATAACCACTTGGTTATCTCTTCCCTTTCAAACCAGTGTGAGATTCAATTATAACACAACCAAAATGATCGAATATTTCTCTTAACATATTAGTAGTAACACAATCCAAGCTAAGTACATATGCATTTCCAACTAACTGGAGTACAACATAAACAATTAGGTCCATTTGGCAATAACTAATTATGCAGAAGTGAAAGCCTTAAGAAGTGTATTAACCTGGCCTTTGTGCTCCACATTCTTTGTTTCATAGAATCCTTTCCGAATTATCTGTCCAAAAGCAACAAATTTGAGCATAAAAAATTACGCACCCACACACACGTGTATAGCTGCTAACAGGTGCGCACATGCGATGCGTGTGAATTTTATGAAAATGACTCAAGGAGCTAATTGAAGTAAAATATTTAACTATTGTACAACAAAAGAATATTTCTTTAGATACAAAATTTGTAATTAAAAAAATTTAATTCAAGTGAATAGAAGGTAAGTTTTTTTATTAGGTTTCTTTGTAAGTTTTGTTAGTATGAAAATAACATATCATGTACCAATGTAGCTTTTGAGTTTAGGCCAATTGAATAGAAAAAGAAAATTGTTATTAAAAAAAATATTAGTACTAATTGGTAAAAATATTTGGAACAGAAGAAAAAGATTATTGTTAATTTTCAAAATTAATCTTAATTAGTAATTTTATCTATCATTATTTTTAAAAGTTAAACTGATAGCTAATCTCACTTTTTGTAGTAAGTTTGCTTGGATTCATCATTCATCACACGCGTGCTCTAAGAAAATTAAGTTCAAAGTTAATCTTGAGTAATAAAAAAAAAATAAATAGTTCCACTTAGGGAAGAGGAAAAATTCGGGTACCCGACCTGAATTATCCGAAATTTGGGTTCGGGTCTTATTTTTGAAAAAATTCGGGGAATTAGGGTTCGGGTAATTCAGGTAATTATCTGAAATACCTAAATAATGAAACGACGTCATTTAATATCATATATATATCTATATTATAAGAAAACGACGTCGTTTTATGTATATAATTCGGGTTCGGTTCCAGTAATTTGGATTCGAGTAATTCAAAATTAATTTCGGATAATTCGGATTCGGGAATTTCTTTTTTACCCGAATGCTCTCCCCTAGTTCCAATATTTATCAAAAATATCTCAAAATAGGAGTAAAAGAAATAAGATGAAATATATGTGGATCATAACTTCAAAAGAAGAATGTTAATAATATTTTAACATGTCAAAATAAATTAAATGCATCTATAGACCAATGTGACGTAATATTGAGAGTTATTACTTATACAAATAATTCTAAAAAAATATTGAGAATTATCAGGTGGATCCAATGTGATGTAATATCTCATAATTATTATTTAATTACACTTAAAGGTAGGAGTTACTGAGGCAGAGAATTTGAAAAGCATTTCAATTAAAAATAAAGTAACTTTGAGAATGAAATTTAAATTTTTATCTATTATTTTTACGTTAATTGAAATTATAGTATTTATTGTGAACTTAAAGTCATTTTTAAATGATGAAAATGTATGAACTTACTATATGTTATTTATTTTGGTGTAACTTAATTTTTTTATGATATTTAATGTTGATATTTTCTATTATTTTGAGATTTTAGAATTCTAAATATGAGAAAAAATTACAGACGATACTAAACATGTCATTTTTGTTAAACTTTAGGATCAAGTTTGTCAAATTTCCGAACTCTGAGAACTATTACTCTTTATAAGTGAAATTACATGACCAAAAAAATTTACTATTGAAACTATGGAAACCATTCATGTAATTATCCCTAGTATGGTTTTTAAAAAGGGATATTGGATGAGATATTGGATAAGTGATAATATATATATTTTGTTAAATAATTATTACTTTTCTTTGGTCCAAATTATCAACTAAAATAACTATAATTTTGTAATAGTAATAAGGGTATTTTCGGATTGTAAAATAGAGAAAATTTTAGGTGCCTCCACACTTCTAGTATACTTCTAGTATAGAGTTAGATATGAATTGATGTACATTGGAGGTCATAGCCGAGGGGGGAGTCGAACCCGAGACCACCTAATAAGGAGGTTGGGCTCTAAAATACACACACTGGCTCACACACATACATACATATAATATAAATATATACTGTAATGATAAAGTATATACAAAAATTATGTACATAAACGGTAAAATTGTGATTACATCATGTGCGTGGATGTTTCCATTAAAAAATCAATGTGTAGGATCAAATGTTATACGTGTTTGTACAATTATATATTATTGTCGATAGGTGAATAATTTTACTTTATATATACATTTATATGTATATATAAGTATGCATAAATAATCCCATATCTACTCTAACAAATCGCATATGATGGATTTGAAGCTAATGCTACCTCTCCGGCTTTCTTTGCCGCATCAATTGCAATGGCTAGAAACTTCGAATTTGAATCTAAAAAACAAGGAACAAGCAATATAATCAATAATCAAGAACACAGAACTAAATAGTTAATTAATCGATTAAAAAGTAACAATGTAAATACACGATATGACAAAAGATCAGTTGAATTCGCACCATTTTCAGCCATTTTGCTTGTTTCTTGAAGTGTCCGATGAGAGAGAAATACGGAGAAGACGGAGAATTGTGTGTGTATATCTGTATGTACGTATGTATGTATCGCTATCGTCCCTCGAGCTAGCCCAATAGTGCAGGCATATATATATATAGGGTGAATTACATATATATGGTCCTTATGGTCGCGACCATATTTCTATTGGATACCCATAGTTTTAATTTGTGGACTCAAGAGTCAATTTAGATGATAAAAATCATGTCAAGTGATCAATATGCCTAAGTGGAACATAGTATTAGTTATGCTGATTTATGGTGATATTTTGGTATCCTACTATAATTTAAGCACTTTAAGGTATGTTTTGTAAAAAGAAATTGGTTGAAATAATGGGACTATTATTATAAACTCACCCTAGTTATATATATCATTGGGAAATAAGTAACTAAAATGGTTAATTATTTAAAAAGAATTTAAAAAAGAAGAAGGTAAAACTACATATTTGACAAAATCACCCCCCATTTAAATGTTTAATCGTTATTACTTGTAGCGCAATGCAAGTTATCTCATTTATTTCACAAAAATCATCTAAGAACGAAGATAAAATTAGATTTTCAAGTTAGCTGCCACTTAAAAACAATATTAAAATTACAAATTTAAAATTTTGTTTTTGTTTTATCTTTGGAAGTTATTTTAAAATTGTTGTATAAGACAAATGTTAAACAATTTCAAAATGTAGTGTTATGCACTTGGACCGCTCAAATTTCGATATTTACTTGTACTCAAGGGGTTTGATATTGAAATCTCAAAGAAAGTTGGGGCATTTAGTATAGAATTGAATGCATCGAATGAGAACATTGTACACATGTGGATAACAGAGGACAAATTTGTCCATGAATAAAAGAGATGCTTCGTATATTCTTATAATATTCTTCATTCGTTCTTCACTATTTCTATGCATGAAATGCCAGCTCAACTTTTTATTTTTTGTCTTCTTCCAGTGTAAATACTTTATTAAGGAACTAAAATTGTCTCCAACTATACTTAGAAAGTTAATTACTCAAAATATATTTAAATATTTAATTCATTACTTTAGCTAACAATTTTTTAAAATACACTCCAACCACGCTCTTTATTTTAGCTAACTATTCAACTAATTTTAACTAACTTTCAATAATATAATTCAAAAATATCACGTGGCACAACACTTAAGCGCCAAAATAATGACATGTCGTATCATGTCATCAAATTTTAAATGTTAACTGAAGTTTAACTGGGCTAATCAAATTCACTCTAACAAGAGCTAATCAAGTTTAACTGAAGTTTGTTTGAAAAATCTATATCAAAATTTCAGCTTTCTTAAAATCAACCAAATAGGTAATTCAGGTGCTTCATTGAACCAAATATTTGAAATTGGAGAAAATTGAAGCAAATTATATGATAAATTGATATCAAATTTAAGTTTTTTTTACAATAAAAAGAAAAGCAAGATAACAATATTTGAAGGGAAAGAGTTTTGACGAGGGAAGTTCCCTAACTATATTTGATGAGTGATAAAGAGGTTAGGCAGAATAAAGAGTGAGATAGAGAGCCGATTAAAGCTATTTTTTGTGAATTGGCTCAGTAAATAGCTAAAAAATGACATTTGTTGAGCCTATTGAAGATGCTCTAAGTATAAAGCAAATTGTTAACCCCCCAAAAAAAAAGAAAAAAACTAAATAAATACCTTGAAGAAATAAATAGCACTACATCATAGAACTTAACAATTAAAGCCAAATTATTATTGCACAAGATTGCTTCATCATTAAGCTAACACCAATGAATATTATATATTTGGAAGATTCAAAATTTATTAATCCAAAATATTTTACAATAAAATTCAAGACTACATCTGTACAGCCAAACTCATTTCAAAAGGAGTTACAACACGACTAGCTAGTACGAAAAACATAAACAATGTGCCTATAAAACTAGGCAAGAAATACACAAAATATACAGAATTTGCCTGACCAACCGTAGAAAAAAGATTAAGCTACAAAGATGGAGTTAAGTTGGCCAGAGGCCAGCCTCCAATGAAGGTCATTCTGCTGACTCTAAATCTTGAGGCAGTAAGCATTTAAATATGTTACTAGTTTGATTGACACCTTTAGATCGAGATTCTTTAAACTCCTTTAGTTTATTAGCTAATCTCAGTTTGAACAAAATATTATATTCTTACACAATACCACACCAAATATACTGTTGGGAGGCTGAATTGGGGATGCGAACAATATTACTTCACATACTAATTGGAGTACTTAATAGTATAAATGAAGTGAAACATGATAATGACGGCAGTTCAAGAGTCGTCGGGCTCGAGACCAGAAATTTTGCTTACGACTTGAGCTTTGTCTGCCTCGAATTGTTCATCCTCTGCATATTTAGATAAACAATTTAGAAACACATTAAAGCCGGACGAGACACGTTTTAAAGCCAAAAATTGCAGTAAATATGGACCTTTATCTGTCTTGAAATCTGCAAATAGCCGAATAAGCTTGCTTCTATTCGCAACAAGTATGCTTGCAATATCAGGAGGTTTGTGCTGATTTGCAGCGAACAACTGCAAAAGGTCGGGTATAAATGAATAAGAAAAGCAAAAAGTAGTAGGCTATAGAAGATAATGAAAAAACGAGATCGATGTCGCGAGAAATATTGTACCTTGAACACACGAAATGCTTCTATCTGGATACTCTTACTTGACTCCTGCAAAAGAAACCAACCCGTTAGGCAATATGGAATCCGGAACAACGGAAAGAGAAGAGAAAACAAAATTGAGTGCAAAGACAGGAAAGAGAAAAAAGAAAAGAGGAAAAATAATAGAAAAGAGGAAATCATGAACGGAACATGTGCTTTTGTCTGCTAATTTCATGACCGAACAGGAAATCATAAACGGAACAAGTTTTAGCATACTCTGAGAAGATTCATTAAAATCCTCAAGTTGTCCTTTGAGCTCACATATCGTGTCATCACAACAGAGTTTGAACGATCCAGAAGCATGTCTCCCAAGAGCTGTAAGAAAGTAATGAGATTCTATAAGAAAGATACATACGATACAACAGTGGAAAAAAGGCAAATTATGATGCCACACAAAGGGTAAATTGTAAACCATAATATGCTTTATGAGTCACTACTCATCATCAATAGGGGGAAAAATTATGCCCATAGCTGATTTTGCATTAAGAAACTGCAATATTATTGTTTCCGAAATTCCAGCAATGTTAAAACTTTCTTCTTACCTTGACAGCCTGCCTTCTGGTGATGTAATTGGTAGATTCCAGCAGCTTCGAGTTGTACTCTGCGAAAAACTAAAACCAAAAACATAGCTAAGAATATTCAATTTTGATCAACAAAAACTCGGCAACAACAAAGAGATGGTGTTAATGGTGAATATCAAACAACTTCCACGCAAAATGATGAGTCAAGAGCAGGGAAGAGCGTGACACAAAACAGTAGCTTGATATTAGTATACCAATGTACACAAAAATGACTTTGTTAATATGCTTTATCAAGGAGATAATACAGCTTTTTCACTTCATGTGTGCACATGCACAAATAAAAACAGAAATATGTACCAGCAAAACAGCATACTAAAACTATATTACCCAACCGTAATTTTTCGAAAGAAATCCAGCTACAGTTGATTTATGCCTTGTCAAGAGTTCCTGCAGCAGAAGTTCACATTCACACATCAAAAAATGTAGAGTGCAATCACATGAATCAAGCACAATATTTCTTCTCTCAAGTGATCTTTGTATGAACTATGAACAGCGAATGGGTTTTATGGAGGGAGAGGAAGACAGATAGGTAGACAGTGGTGGACACTACTTCAGTCAAAAGTACCAACCTTAAAAGTTGCTGCAGCAATGTCAAAATTTGGAAGTTGTATGAAATCGAAAAATTTCTTCATGTGCTCCGACTCCAGAACATATCTACAAACGTAGCAGTTGTACATTAACAATTTAACAATGTTTTACAAAGAACTAAGATGTACTGATAGAAAATCGGCGCGGCCATGAAAGAGGGGTAAAAGAAAGAGCAATGATAATTCACAAATGTTTTATGTTCCTCAAATTTTATTTAAACAAGAAGTTAACGAAATCTCACGAAAAACAAGAGAAAATTAGTTGGTTGAATCACCTTGCAACACTTTGATGGCGTATGCACTCTCTAAACATCGTTCCATAATGTAAAGCCATATCCGTGTTCTCATAACTGCATAAAGCCGAAAAAATAAAAAAGACAAAAAGATGCAAAAAAATGACCTGACTATAAAATTGTGTTAATAGTCTACAAAAGACAAAATACCAAATGACTCATAACAATGTCCATATGATTAGCAAAGATATACATATAACTATAATGTAGCCTTTAAAATACTCAAGACATAACTCATTCCAATAATGTAAACAATGTCCTACCTTGACTAAGAAATTATTGAAAAGAACAAGAAAACAGACCTTTTTCAACAATTCTTATACCAGAGTAAAAGCAAAGGCAAGACCACAAACAGCAAATTCCAAAATGCAGCAAAGTGAAAAAGAAAAAAAACAAAACAAACAAAGAAACTAAGCTGATAATTAATTAATACATAACGATAACCACAACTCATTCCTATTTCCTCCAGTTGCAGCTTACCCTGATATCAAGATATCCATTAAATCTATGTTTGATTCCAGGTAATCACAAGCAATCAACCTTGAGTGCACTTGCTGCCTCTGTAAATTTGCAACAACTTGTGTGGCATCTTTACGAGTCTGCAATAGTTGGGAAAAGCTAAGGTCTAAGAAAAGACCAATATCTGGAGAAAATAAATCCATATTTATGGCAGTGGTTTATATCATGGACAACCTATCTGGAAGTCATCCGCCAACCATCTCATTTCACACAACAAAAATAACAAGATTTCTGTACCTCTAAGTTCAATTTCGGAAGACACTTTATTAGAAGACACTGTGTGTTTTCCTTGAAGAACTCCTGTGTCAGTTGTGCACAAGCTTCTGATACAGGTTCAGCTTCACTATTCCCATAAAGAATCAACTTGAGGTCACGAATGAGTTTACTTAGCTCCAACATCTGCAGGTGTCACATCAGCACAAAAATAAATAAGACATACACTGAAATCAAAACAGCAGAGGTAAATGCTCTATAACCATAATCAACTAATCAAGCAAGTTGTCAATACCACAACATAAAGCATGCAATGCTTTAAGATCACAAACGCGATAAATGTATGAGAGTCGGCATAAGAATATTGAGGTCTTATTTTGATTTCAATGCAAATTTATGCTACAAGCACCTTCTAATCCTTTTCATTTATTTTAAAAACCTTGTACTTAGCGGTAGGCTCATAGATTAAAAGATAATAATCCTGATAATAAAATTAATTACAAAACAAGAGAAACTAAAAAAGATTATTTGGTCCCACAAGTATGGTAATCAGCTCATCTATTCCAATCAACACAAACAAACCTTGACAAACAATCAAATTTTGATCAAATCAATTAGTTATTTTGGAAGCTTCAAACAAATATATTGATATCCAAAAAGTATAAATTTCGGAGTATATGCTCTCAACAGTCAAAGAACAGTAACACACTAAAAAGAGCTTAACATTGAAAGCCTAACCTCAAACAATGTTAAATGTTGTGCAATCATCTCACATAAAAGCTTACGATGTTAAGAAGAGGCACATTTTAATATTTATCATCTTCAACATACCCACATTTTAATATTTATCACCTCCACTTGTGGCATTTTTCAAGCGAAACGAGTGCAATTCAAATTTAATTGGGAAGCACTCCTGAAAACTTAAGCTGTTATGGAGATACACATTATGTGATTTATAATTTCCAACAAACAACATATAAACATCAACATTTGTATTCAGGGTTTTTTTTAGTTTCAGCTCTAGCTTTTCAGCTTTTTTGCTTAAAAGCTAACCAACCAAATGAGGTTCTCTACGCTTTTAAGCTGAGCTTATTTGTTATTTTGTCCTAAATAAATAGAAACTTAAAAAATTTTAAGTTGAATGCATCTATTTTTTTTTTTAGCATCTAAACAGAACACAATAGTTAATAATCAGAATCCTGGAAATGCACAGCGTAGATTGAAGCAATATAACTCAACCGTATAAAATTATTGTAATAAAGTAAAAGATGAGATAAAAAGGGAAAAGCTAGAAACCTTCTCCTCGCGCTTGGTATCACGGGAGTCGCCGGCGCCGGTGTCGGCATAGATGAGGAGATCCCTCGTCAGCCGTACGATTTCCACCGGTGTCTTCGGCTTCGACTTGAACAGGCTCTTCATCTCTCTCCCTCTCCTCCCGTGTTACAAATCCAGGTATAACATTATATACATATACCACCAATCTCCCTCTATATCTCCCCCTCCTAGGGCATGGAAACTTTTAGTCCGAATCTGAGATTCAATTGAATGATTGATTAATCGACAAGAGAATGGTATGTACGTATGTATCTATATATATCTGTTGTAATTGCAGAATATAGATATACATATTCATACAAAGTGCAATTTAAGTTGAATCGTAGAAAATATCGAACCGGATAATACAGGTTCAATTGTTTTTATAATTATTTTAGAAAAAGACATCCCTTTTGAGTATAAAATAAAAAAAATAAAAAAGAAAATACCTTATCTAAACTTAATTCGTACGGTGGCGGAGATAAGATGAAAGTAAAAATTAAATAAATAAGCGAGAGTTTTAAAATTTGTAATTCGTAAGAGTATTAGCAAAAATTGAAAATGGAAATTTTATTTATTCGCGAAAGATTTGATAAATTAGATCTTAATAATAAACTTTACAATACCTCTTCGGAAATGCAAACCTGTCTACCAACTCATTTTCACTAATAGGAAATTGCTATAAATTTATTAAAAATTAATATTATGAAAAATAAAA
>MKEJ01066835.1:0-11506 GCA_001753735.1 Embelia ribes | reverse complement strand
ATTTTGAGTAGTTATTTTGGAGAGTGTGATTGAAAATGAACATATAGCATCTAAGTATATGTGTTTGCACGGTTTTATTACATGAATTAATTATCTTAAATTTTTATTGTGCATGTACAACAAAATATGGGAATTTAAATGCTCTTGGAACAAAATAGCCACAGAGGAGCATAACATATAATTCCAATATATCTCTTATGGGAATGTTTTTAGCAAGTGTAGGGTGTTCTCCTTCCCGATAAAAAAAAATACACAGTTGACAAATTTAGCTGCAGCTACACTTGCATTAATATAGCAATAATACATGAACGAATTTCAGGTACCAGAAATGCTCAATGTGAACCCTTTTGATGTAGAATTTCTAATCTAAGGAAAAAAGAGATGACTTTTTCCTTCACTACCATCTCAATTTGCTTCGCTATGCCAAAAAATAGACATACAAAAAGAAGAAAAAATACAAAAATCCTTGGAGCCCAGAAGCTGAGCCAGACCATCATGACACCGGCTAGTCCCAATTATCTCCGTCATAAGTGTCTTCTTTTTCCATCTTCTGCAGATATACTGATTTCCGATGACTGATCTCTTCTCTGGATGAACAATAGATGTAATTAAATGGTTTAACAGCTTACATGGATAAGAAAAAAAAATCACTTAAAAATTACATAAAGAAACAATGACATACAAACGGTCAAATGACTAAGATGTCGAAGCATCAAATAAAATAGACAGATATTGCTTTGACAAGATTCAAGACAAAACGTTTTCCAGAATATAACGTCAAATAAAATAGACATATATATTGCTTGGACAAAATCCAATACAAAGGAAAAGATGACATATACGTTCCTTCTATCTACTCTGACAAAACAAAAACAAGAATATCAGATAATTCAGAACAAAAACCTTACAACAACCAATCAAGAACAAGTACAAACCTGATAATGTTCCAGATTGAGTCGTAATATAGAATCGCAACCATAAAACGTTTTCTTTGGGAATCTCTTCCACGTTTAACCACAGGTAGTTGTTTTATTCCCTTCGCCTCCATTAGCTTCTTTGCAACCACCAAATCTGTATCTGGATAACAAGTTAAGAGCCCAAGCTCTCGTCCCCGATAATTTATCCCTCTAGTGCATATAGAGGAAACAATGCATGTATTTGCCTATAAAAACAGTAGATTGACGAACAGGCATAAATTGATGAAAGCAGAAAAAAATATTAATAGCAGCAACAAATATCCTCCTCTTGTTGCAGTAATAAATATGAGCAATATGGAGGCAAGAGTAAGTTCAATTTTTCGAATTAGTAGCATTAAAATAAGAATTCTTTATATAATCCTTCCGTTAGAAGATGTGCAACCATCTCATCTAAAAACTTAAGCTATTAGGGAGAACCGCATTATATTATTTATTATTTTATTTAATACACCCCCTCACTTGTGGCTTATTTTTAGCCAACAAGTGCAATTCAACTTTTTAATTGGGTGGTAGTGAGATTCGAACTTAGGACCTCAGCTTGCTTTGATACCATGTTAGAAGATGTGTAACTATTATTTATTATTTTATTCAACACGTCCCCTCGAGAACACAGGTGTATCTTATAGGCTTGTGACGTGGTATAACATAATAATAAAATAGTTTCTCCTAAACAAGGATTCGAGAATCAAGCAATTTTTGCATTCAAATGCATACATATTGTGAAACTAGAAGAGCAAAATCAAAATAAGGGCCCTTACGTCATCAACTGATGAAATGCCAACAAAAGCATCATCAGACTCATCAGAAAGAAATCGTTGAATATCACCATATGTTAAAATCCCTTCTAGTAAATCTTCGGCATCAACTACGAGCACACAATGCAGTTGCTTATCGTTCATAGATGTTAAGGCCTCTTTTAAGGTTACACTAGGAGGAACCTTCACATAGTTGTTCGACATGACTTGAAAAACCTGATTTAAAAAAAAAAGACAGAAGTTTAGCTACATAAGACCTTAAAAAAAAAAAAAGAACTGTAACCAAAATGTCAAAACACTTAATTTAATGGGCAGTTACCAATTTCAAAGGGAATGGTCTTTGTGTGAGCATTGTAAGGTGTTTTTGTGTGCGCTATTTATGTTCTTTGGAGGGAGAGGAACAATAGGATTTTTCAGAATAAGAAGAATACACGGGATAGTCTCATTCAAGCTATAGAGTTCATGCTTCACTCTAAGTTTCTTGTAATTATGTTACGAGTGATAGGCTTTTGTGTTCTAATTGGAATCTACCTCACCATCCTCATATCAGAAGTTGATGATGATGTAGCTTTCATGTGTCTATCGATGTTAGATGTGTTTGATTTTATCTCCTCTCTTCTGTGCAAGAGAGCTTGGTTTTAAGGAGGAGCCTGCTCCACTTGTTAGTTATTTGCTTTGGTTGTTTGGTTAATATATTTTAAAATTCTGAATAAAAAAATTGAATAAAGGACCTTGAGGTCTTCCAGGAACATATCCTCATCAATGTCATCATGGTTTCCATTTCCCATAAACAAAAGCTCAGAGTCCTCTGAATCATCGGTTAGTTTCCGCATTCCCATGTAATTTCCCTCAATAGGTGAGAGGGAAGAATAACCTCTGCGATTACTTGTATCAGATGTCTCAGTCTCCTTGGGCTGATTTGCTACCGAGTGCACCCATATAGCTAACCCGACAGCACCCTGTTTGAGAATATATACGCAGGCAAAATTTCTTAGCCAGAAATAATACACAAAATGACGTTTTCACTTGCATAATATCAGGGGTTAGACTAATTCCTCAAATCCAGTTTTTTTCAGAAGTCCAACAGCAACTAATCTACAAGGAAATAATAAATCAAGCATGACAAAGGAAAAAACAATTATACCAAACTTTACGAGGACTAACATTAACAACAAACAATTTTTACTTTCTAATAATGAGCACAATCCAGCTTCATCATCAAAGATCACAAGGACTGCACTTCAACCTATTATAAAGCAAATTGTGAAGGAATTACCATGAGAGGAAGCAAGATCATGTAATCCTTTGTCAGCTCAAACAGAAGTAAAACCGATGTCAAGGGTACAGAACAAACTGAAGCTAATGTAGCAGCCATTCCAACCTGAAGAGTAATTCAGAAAATGAAACACATCGCAAATTAGTAATATCGACCAAAGGAGAAAGATATGACTGTTTTCCGTACTATACATTCAGAAATTAGTAAGACTATGGGGTTAGTAATATTGTGAAGTTATTACCGCAGAACTGGAACCATGTTGGATTCTAAGTACCATACTGTTTTTGATTATGTGTAAAGAAGAATAAGAAGCTTTAAAATTTTAGCAGTTGTGTTAGTGAAGACAGAATCCAGAAGAGCATATTGGATGTAGAAACCGGACTAGATAACTAGTTCAGTCTAATATATGCAAAGCTCAAACAAGGGCTTTGTAAGATACAATCCAATTACATCCTTCAAATCAATTGAACACACATGGCTACAGCTAATTGGACAAATCTAATGCAGACGACCGTAACAAATGACCACATACCAGTGCATACGCTTGTGGCTGTGCAATAACAATATCCCCCGGCAGGGTTGACTTGATAAATTCTGCGGCAGATCCACCAAACACAGCACCAACAGCTGCACCAATCATCAAACTCGGTGCATATAGCCCACCTGCAAGTCCAGACCCTTTACAAATAGCTGTGGCTACGACTTTAGCTGCTGCTAACTGAGCTAGCAGCCAAATCCCAGGTGCAGAAGCATTCTTTCCAGTATGAAGGATTTCGTTAACATTAGTGAAACCCCAGTAGAGTGTTCCAGGATACTTTAGAGCTATTATCCCTGCTCCTAAACCTCCCAAGGCGGGGCAGACAATAGCAGGAATACGAAGCTTTTCCTTCATAACCTCAAATGCCACATCGAACCAAGCCACCAAACGAGTGAAAAGTACACTCACCACCCCACAGAGCATACCCAGTATGAGGTACAAAGGTAGTTCTGAAAACAATCAGCGTTGGGTATTCAATACATGAGATCACAAGGACATGACATTGAATTTATAGAGTCATGCAATCAGAAATCAATATAGAAGTCGATACATATATAGTTGTGTAGATAGTGAAACATGGTAAGGCCTAGACATAGATAAAGATTCCTACAATTAAAAGCAAACGATAAAGGAAACCAAGACAACCTTGTACCATGTCCATATTGAGGGATTGCACTAGCTAAGATTCTATCATTCTGAGGAATTACAAGATGCTACCTGTTTATTTCAACCAGATGAATCAATTTAGAAATTCCTGTCATCTACTAAAGAAAACAGTACTAATCTCTAGACTGGAAAACCAACACAAACTCTATGTTGAACATAGAGAACTTGTCAATGCATTGTCAGATTTGAGATTATTGAACCTTTGGCATATCGTCTATTAGTATAGCCTTTTCATAGGCTGATGATACTTTTTATAGGTTTACAAGAGAGCAGACAGAAAGAAATCATTTGCATGATAGTCCATTATTTATTTGACAAAAATGAGATACAGAGTGGCACATCTTCGAGGAGAAGTACCATGCTGTTCACAATTCTTAAACACTTATTTCCTTTGATACGGGAAAACTGGTTTGATTGTGTGCTCGAATGACTGTTAACTCTTAAATCAAGGTAGATTTGGTTCCACACCTTTGTTTCAGGCTTTCTTTGATAATGTATGTGTATGGCAATGTAAAAATGTTTAAGGTGGTTTGCAATCACAAAACAGAACAATGAATGACAAAAAATGAGAACTTTTATTATTCTGAACTGTACTCGAATTACCATCTGAATGGTTGGGAAATTCTGGCTGAATTAATTCCTACTCCTAGCAATTACATTAGGCCTACTCCTAGAAAATAAAAATGCCCAAGAATGGGGGTGTTGAATGTGTCCTTTGCACTAGTGCACCAATGTATAGGGGCTTCTACAACAGCTGCTTTTAACAGCCTCCTTTCACGTGGACATCAGATCTTGGCTTATCTTGAATCAATGGTGGTGACCTCCCTTGAGTTGTAACCGCTTTGCTGCCAATCTCATGTTTAAATTGAATGTAACCTTCAAATAGGTTAAAGCAGTTATTTAAACTGCCTAAATTAGTCCAACGATGGCTCTATTAATCTAATAGTTGATAAGTTTATCAAATTGACCAGCCTGTTTGTCTATCAAGCGGTCCCAACCAAACCCTTACGCTGCTGGCTTTTTAATGCATTTGTCATATTATTAACCCTTTTAACAGGTTTTACCTTAAGAAGAGGTCAATTGTTCAATTAACCTTGATGGTGCCATCGGTTGCCGTTAATTGATGATTAATAACTTAATTAATCAATCAATTTGGGCCTTTGACTAATTTGTTCAAACCCTTATTTATTGGGCTTTTAATTCTTCTCTTATTGGGTTGTGTCCAATTAATTAAATAATATTTAATTTGGGTGTAAACACATGCATACATAATGAAGGATAATGTAAAATACCAGCAGCAGATTTTAGATCATACGTGGGCACTGTGAAAGCTTGTTTCTCCCCAAGTACCGCATTCGATACCGTGGATGAAACAACAGATGCTAAAATGATCATGGCAGTTGTAAATGGAGGAGAATTTTCCGCACGAAGAGGCCTTAAGACGGTTTCAATAGCAAAGAAGCAACCAGCTACTGCTGCGTTAAAACCTGAGTGGAAGGACAAAAATTTAACAGACATGGAAGGAGATCATCATTAAAAATAGCTCAAAAAGAAATAGACAACTCCAAATAGTCCTATGGGTGCCAAAAAACGAAACAGAAAAGGAACCATTTATCTACATGAGGTGAAAATCTTCCATGCACACAACATCACCTCCAAGACAATAACATCTCAGCGGTACTCCATATGAAAGGAAAAAATGCCTCACACATCTTCCATATGATCTATATTCCTCCTTCACACTGTACAATTGTATCCTAGGACTCCGTCTACAGACCAATTACTCTAAGTAAACCCTAAACTCCACAAATTTTTACACCCTAACTTCTGTTAATAATAAAGTTCTGTTAATTATAAAGTTCTGTTAATTGAGAAACTGTACACTGTTCTTTGAAGATTCATTTTTTACAGCTACTAGGCTGAATCAGAATAAATGATCACTAACACGGACTATAGATGTTAAGAAAAAGGAGAAGAAAAAGGGGGGGAGGGGGGAAAGAGAGAGAGTAGAGTCACATTGGTTTAGCTGGGAAAGTACACCACTCAAAGCTGGTTTAGAAAGCTAATTCTAAAAGCGAGTATCATCATAGTGGTCAATAAATCAATGTTAGAAAAAGCTGTTTTGAAAGCAGGGTGGTGCTTGATAAAATGTCACAAAGTGCTAACCTTTATTGGGAAAAAACAAAATCATATAAAAATTCGGAATAAAATAATATTGTTGAGGATATTTGGGTAAGTATAGATAATGAAAAGCAGAAGCAACTTTTAAAATCAACCTCCCAAATGCTTCTCGAAGCACCCAAAAATAGAGGAAACAATTCTGAGAAAAAACTGCCTTTGGGTTTTAGCAAAGACCACTATCTGCTTCCCAGTAGGAAAAGGAAAAAAAGACATAAACAGAAGCAAATAATGATAAGTATTACCAAACTAAGTGACTGCGGCAAGAGTTTAATTAGAATACCTGAAGCTATACCAGCAGCAGCACCAGCTGCAACAAGAGCTATTTTCCTTTCCCTATTATTTTCCATCATTATTGAGCATCCATTGGCGCATGATTTTCCAATATCTACACTAGGACCCTCAGGGCCCAAAGAACAACCAGTTCCTAAGGTTACAGCAGCCTGAACTGCTTTTATAGCAGGAAAGACTGCTGCAAACAAATCAAGTCCTTGAGAATAATTGGACTGCTTTATTTGGCCTAATATTTCAAGTAACCCGTGCATTAATCCCACAATAACTCCTCCGAACAAGGGTATTAAAAGGATCCGATGCCAAGTATCAGCTAGGGCCTGTAATCGCAACCAAGCAGCACCCTCATTTGGTGTACCAGCCCAAACCCAGTCGTGTATTACATGGACCTATGAAGCAAATACAAAATTTGAATCAACATTTATTATTTATATATATATATTTCTTATTTTTGGAATGGCCATAGAAGCAAGGTCGGGAAATTATACATTGTAGATGATTAACAGGTAATTAAACAGCATTAATCTCCATAATTAACCATGAAAATGCCATAATTCCTTCACACAGTGTATGGGTGGTGCTGAAGTACATGGCCCATAGCATGATAAACTTTTAAAGTTCCAATTGAAAAAGAATCATGACTAATGCATTGTGTCACTGAAATGTATTTGGATTAATAAGCATCTCTTAATAACTTTTCTTTTGATTTAAATCTCTAAGTTTGAGAAAAAGTGTAAAGCAGGGATGGGTTAATCTTGAGAACAATAATGCTGCCAGTGAAACGATAAAGGTAAAAACAATCCAACCATTATCTCACCAAGTCACTTAGCATATAGCACAGAAAACCTAACTAAACTCAGCCTTTAGTACAAAAATGAATTTTCTTGCTTTCTAAACTAAAGGTCCTAATCATTCACTTTGCTTCTGATTCAGTATATTAAAGATACATCATACAATTAATACCATAATCTAACTAGTAGCTTCTCGATGCATAAATTCATAATCACTTGTTGTCGTCTGCTTAGCGGCAATCACTGCACCCAATTGCTTTAACAAGACCTCGACTTTGCCACTTCAAGAGATTTTTGTTCATTTTCAGGCACCACCCCAGCTTAAACATTAAGTTCTTACACTTGAGGGCAAATTATATTGAGTTTATTTTCAATTCATCGTCCATATAGTTTTCTTATTACACCAGCTGGTCTTAATAAACGAAAACCATAGTAACTTCAAGCACATATGAAATTAAACTCTAGTTATATTCCATCTCTCCCCTACATCGTTTAATGGATTTCAATTTAAACAAGTGTACATACTCTTCTGAGGCAAATCTTGCGATCCTATTCAATTAAAAACATCCACATACAAGATAAGGCAACATAAGAGTTTATACAACTTTCAATTCCTGTAAATCAAATGAGTTATTGCAGCGTTCCATCAGAAAATTAAGTTGTTACATTGAGGGAACAATATCATGTTTAATTTCAATACACCATCCGTATACACTTCTCCTAAAGAATGTGCCATAAATACGATCTTATAAAAGCTGCGCTGAAATTAAAGTCAATTGTATTCTAAAATTTATCTTCTAATTCGGATAATGCATTTCAGTTCCATACAATACAATGCACCAGCACAGAAATTCATAGTTACATGGAAACTTTGTCAGACGTGGGGAACTCATCTCCCACACGGAAGCTTCAGATTCTGAAACTCGTAGTATAAACTTGCTTCTGTAAATATGTTTTTATCACTTTTTCTGTAATATTAACATAATAATAGTACTAGAAGTATTTTTTTTTAATTTAAATTTATAACTGTCATTTTGATTACTAATTTTTTAGCATATAATTTGTAAGATATATTATGTATTGAGTAACCGATGCGTTACCATCTCATCTAAACGCTTAAGCTGTTACAAGGAGGCGCATTATATTATTTTATCATTTTCTATTTTTTTTAAAGTTTCAAATTTATTAATTTTAAAAAAATTATTATTAAGTACAAGGCGATATTTGTCCAGTTAACACTACAACTCACTTAAGAAAGAATTACAATGCAACTAGACTAGAACGAATTACATAGTCAATGAATATACAAAATTAGACTAGAAACACTCAAAAGAACACAAACTAGCCTGATATAAAATAAATAAATAAATAAAGACAATATATTAGGCTAGAATACATGAAAAATGCATAATAGTTTGAAACAACCAAATCGCACCCTGTATAAAACTTAAACACAAATTCTATTATCGGAGAATAACCTCTTACATCCACTGCTAATGGTCTAAAACTCGCCAAATAAATTGATAGTCTATCCTATTCAATATCCACTATTTGACATCCAACCCCAATTATTCCTAGCCAGGGTTATGAATCAAGTATCACCACCATATCCTTGAGAAAAAGAAAATTATAGCGTAATAAAAAAAATCCCTGGTTTTCAAAAGTTAGTTCCGTGAACGGATTGGATTATATGCAATGTCATTACCGTTGGCATTGTGGGGACCCAACAGCCACATATCCAAATTCTCTGTATTCTTAAAAAAGTTGTTACTGGCCGGAGCATCCGGAAGAACTGATGCTAACAAATTCTGTGTGTGTTTTATTTTCTGCATCTGCATTACCTATTTCGCAAGAGTCACTTACTGTATTTTTAAGTGTTTATTAACTCTACCCAAAAACTATAAGTAAAAAAAAAAAAGGAGCAGATGATAGTGACACTCACACAGCGGTTAAACGCAGCCACGCAGAGACCAGTGGCGAGGCCGAGAAGACAGCCAACCACGAGCAGGGCCCACTCCGGCGGAGACCCGTCATTGCCACTACCGATGCCGGAGAAATCGAAGTCCGGCCTCGGACCACGGCGGGTCCGATCCAATCGGTTGGACACAAAATGATGGCTCTGGCTCTCCAAATCGCGCTCCGATAGCGTCGACTTGGATCGCAACCGCTCACCGGACATTTTTGTTCTTTTGTTTCATGGATCGGATCTAATCTACCTGCATTCATGTTTCCATTCTTTATGTCAATTGTTTTCCTTCTTGTCTGTCGGCTCTAACTGCATTCATGTTTTCTTTTCATAAAAGTTATATATAATAATATTAATAATAATAAAATTGTTGTTTCGAGTATAAGAGTATTATAATTTGTTCGGGGAAGGGCTTGTTTGGCACTAAAATATATGATTTTTGTAATTTTCTTTAAGTATATAATTTGGTTTGTTACACCCTTGAAATAATATACTAATTTATACTTTTAGAGGAAGACAAATATACTTCTCTTTAAGGAGATATATAAATATTTTGTACTGCATAGTTTTCTCTAAGGAAAAAAAATATTTTTACCTATTTTATTTCATTCTAACCTTAAACATTTAGAGCACTCGGTAACAACAGATTTTCTAAAGTAATATTTTTAGCTATTTTAAAAATAATTTCAGCAAAAAATTAAAAATATGTTACATTATATTGGCATATTTTTATTTTTGCTACCATACATAACTAAATATACCAAATAACTGTAACATGCATAAATCATATTCTCTCTCTTATCCTTCAAGTGTTCTCTCATCTCCCCTAATTCACCCAACCACCCCTCTCCCTTTTTCCTTGCTTTCTCACGACTTTTTTTTATGTAAACATTTATAACTTTAAATTGGTAGATCGTAATTTTATGTGCTATACATTATATTAAAATTTATTAAATATATTTTAATAAAATATCCATATTGACATATAATTTTCTATAAAAAATTATTCAAAAAAGGGTATTTATTTATTAATGTAATTTTTAGCTATGCTATATTATTTTGTAAAATATAGTTATGCTTAAGTTTTACTAAATATTGAATTGCAATAACGAAATGAACTTTGAGGCTAACAAATGTTCAAATTTTGTAGGTAACAACTCCAATTAATGCACTGACAACAAATATATTTTTAAATGTTATATGCATCTTATTCAAATTTATAAATATATTTTAAAAAGATATTCATATTAACATATAAATTTAATAATTTTGAATGAAATTTTTTTCGAAAAATAATATTTGGTATTTAATATTGATTTTAAATTTATTAACAAACTTACAACTAAAAGAAATATAACAAAAAATATAATTAAAATTATGGCCATTACGTTAAATAGTCAATATAATGAATGAGAAAAGTAAATACCGAATGGGTAAAATAGAAAAATAAAAATTTTTGAACTATTTTAGCCATTTGTTTTAGCAAAACTGATGAGAATGCTCTTATCAAATGCAAGAAGACTTTGGAGGAAGTATGGTGTTTAATGTTTTCTAAATTTGACCAGTTAAAATTCGATATGCACAGATACCTTTAGCATTGATTTATCTTGTTGTGTCTTGTTAATGACACAACTATATATAGCATTACACATCACTTGTTCCATCGGTAGTGCATTTACCAAAATTATACGATTGCGAAATATGTTATGACTCCTTAAAGTTACAGTAATTGTTAGAATGAGTAATGAATGACTAGGACGCAATGTGAAATTAGAGTAAATCAGAAATAATACCAAGCCTATAATTTATGTCACAATAGTTATTGTTAGGATCATCATGCATTCATGTTCGTCATCCTCATAATTTAAAACCACAATAAAGAAAGATTCAATAATGTGAAGCTCATGCGTAAACGACAAGGTTCATGCTGAATGAATGTGATGATCTGTATTCAATGAAGAGATTATTGATTCGACCATTGCACGACTCCTTAATTGTTGTTCGGACCTTACTGTCATCATGCTTATGACCCTCATCATTTCAAACCACAATAAATATATATATATAT
>MKEJ01066820.1:0-11750 GCA_001753735.1 Embelia ribes | reverse complement strand
CTGTATTCATGGGATCTGAAAACAGGTTGACATTATAAAAGCATATCATATCTGCTCTCTACTTCCAATAACTTACATATAAATACCAACTAACCATTGCCTGTTTTACACTCTGGAAAATCACGATCATCAGCCATTTACAAATTAAAGGGCATATTCTGTTTGAATAATTGTCAATTGACATCCTTTTTCAAATTTTTTTCTAATGATAGTTCTGAAGCCACAAGAACACGGGCAAAAGTGCTAGCAGAAGAAATTGGCTCATGGCATCTTGATGTGAGCATTGACGGTGTTGTCTCTGCCCTGCTTTCTTTATTTCAGACACTAACTGGGAAGCGACCACGTTACAAGGTAGGAGGATAGAAATTTGTCACTTCTTAATTCAGGCCCCATTTGGTTGAGTTTATGAAATGAGCTCTAGAATGCTGTTTCAATTCTCAATGAAAGATATTATAATTTATCACATTCATGACTTCTTTTTCAGTAAGCATGTTGATCTGTTCCTATTGTCACAGGTAGATGGTGGATCAAACATTGAGAACTTGGGCTTGCAGAACATCCAAGCTCGTATCAGGATGGTCCTTGCATTTATGTTAGCATCACTCTTGCCTTGGGTTCATAACAAACCAGGATTTTACCTGGTATTAGGCAGCTCTAATGTAGATGAAGGCTTGCGTGGTTACCTAACCAAGGTAGTTTAAAACTTAAGCTACTATTTACTAAATTAACATTGAAACTGATTAATGTTTCCCGGTTCACCACTTGGGTTTCCATTCGTAATTAACATGTTACAACTTTTCCTATCCGAGCTGATAATTACTTGGTTTCGTAGTATGATTGCAGTTCAGCAGATATAAATCCGATCGGAAGTATCAGTAAGCAGGATCTTCGTAGATTTCTGAAATGGGCGGCCGTCCATCTTGGCTATGCATCTTTGGCGGAAATTGAAGCTGCTCCTCCAACTGCTGAGTTAGAGCCTATAAGAGCCAACTATAGCCAGGTAAATAAGGAAACCAACTCAATACAAGAAATTATTTACAGGAAACTGTACTTGAGTTTTTTTGTTTGGAATTACTATATTTTAAGGGTAAATTACTATAAACTGAGAAAAAATTACTTTATCTATTTTTAGATAAAAAAAGATACTAGTAGTAATTTGTCAAACTATAGCCAGGTAAATAAGGAAACAAACTCAATACAAGAAATTATTTACCGGAAACTATACAAGAATTTTTTTGTATAGAATTACTATGTTTTAAGGGTAAATTACTATAAATTGAGAAAAAAATTACTGTAACTATTTTTAGATAAAAAAAGATACTAGTAGTAATTTGTCCTCAATTTATAATAATTTGTCCTGAAGGCACAATTATTCTTATACATGACGTCTTATACATGACGTTACAATGAAAGAAAAATTCTTGTAATGAGAGGACTTCTGGTGAATAAAACCCACCCAGACAAAGCTATGGTTGTTTCCCTTTGGTTGTCCTATCTGTTTTAGTCGGATCATTTACTGTTTGGTATCGAAGAACTTCTATTTATGTTTGTCAAAAACTGAGGTAACTTGTCTTTTCCATGAACAGCTCGATGAAGTGGACATGGGAATGACATACGAGGAACTTTCAGTCTATGGGAGATTGCGGAAGATTTTCCGCTGCGGCCCTGTATCAATGTTTAAGGTTTGTTTTAATCACTAATTTGTGGTCCTCGCAAAAGACTATTTGAAAGCTGTCCATACTTGTTTAAGTTAATACCTATACTTGTATTTAAATTGTGGGCTTTTGTGATTCTTTAATGCTCTCAGAGCATTTCCACCGGCTTTTCTTATTTAATTTCTATGTGTGGGAAAAACTAGAAAAGATAAAAGCAGGAAAATTAGGAAAGATATAATTAGAAATGATGATATTCGTGTTAGGTTAGGTGCGGCACTAATTGAGAATAAGATGAAAAAGAGCTTTTTAAGATGGTTTGGACATGTAAGAAGGAGACCTGTAAGAAGGAGACCTGTAAGTACACTAGTTAGAAAATGTGAGAGTATTGGAGTGGAAACAGAAAGGAAAGGTAAGGTAGATGTAGATCTCTAACTATATAGATATAAGTGTTACAAAAGGACATATGAATATTACATTGTAGAACGAACAAATGACTTTTAATTGGAATGAGTGGCGTAAAAAAATTCACGTTAACAACCTGATGTTATTGCTTATTATGTTTCATTTAGTCTACCCCAATTTATTTGGGATCTTTTAAGGGTTGGAGGAGGAGGAGGATATTTCTCCGAATCTTAACTAGGGTTTCATAGTTTTTGTGGAAAAAAAGTATCTTTTTAATAGAAAAATTGTGAATAGTAGATTTTTCCATTGAAAAATCTATTATAGTGTTTCTGAAGAATGATGAATATAGAAACACTTGTGTGGTACATTTCTTCCCTTTGATTTTTCAATTGAGAAATCAAACGAGGAGAAATGGAGCTTTAGTAACACTGGTGGGAATGTTCTAATTTTATGTCAAGTTTTTCTTTACTACCACTTTACTTCTTTCAGAATTTGTGCTATAAATGGGGTGGAAGGTTGACTCCTTCCGAGGTGGCCGAGAAAGTGAAGCACTTCTTCAAGTACTACTCTATCAATCGGCACAAAATGACTGTGTTGACGCCTTCCTATCATGCTGAGGTACTTTTATGTTCCGAGTCTTCATCTTGCTATGCCAGCCAACTGCTAATCGTGTGTATTATGTACATAATTGATGATAGTAGAACTCTTGGGAACTAAATTGCGAAATATCTTTTGCTTTCATTAGAGTTATTCTCCTGAGGACAACCGATTTGATCTCCGCCAATTCTTATACAACGCGAGATGGCCATACCAATTCCAGAAAATCGATGAGCTTGTACGTGAATTTGATGGTGAAAAAACTGCTCTCACGAAGTCAGCCGAGCCAGAAAAGGAAGGTGTTCCGTCAGATGGTGGCATGGGAGTTGTGGCAGCGGGCTCGGGTGATCCTAAAGCTGGACTTTAGATCTAAAAAAATTATTACAAGTTGCCTCATTGAAACTTAGTCTTTAAATTTTATTTTATTTTTTGGTTAAATAAAAAAAGAAGGAAATGCTGCGCATTAGTCCCTTACACCCTCCAGATTGGAATTCTTGTGCATTAATTAATTTGTCAAAAAAATAACAAATAAAAATCCTCAGGCGCAAACAAGTTGTAAATTCATCCTCAATTTGTTTTTAATAAAAATAATTTCCATTGTGGAAGAAAATTGTTGTCATGTATTATGTTCCACAGTTACTATAGTTACTAGGAAATGGTCCGTCATCCGGAAACCATTTTCTATACAGAAACTCATCCATTCCGAAATTCCTAGTGGAAGAATTCTCATCAATGCTGGGAAATTAGCTAAAAAATAAACAAATAAATAAATTACTAAATATTTAATCATTTTTTAGAATAATAATATTTATTATAATAGTGGTGATAGTATTTTATTTAGAATATACAAGTATCTTTGAAATTACATACTGTATATTCTTTAATCCAGCTTACATCTCAAAGTAGAGTTTCTATACAATTTTTTTTTCCTTTTTGGTTTAGTATCGTCGCTAGCCACTTCCGTATATCTTTTTTAAGGTCCTGACCATTTTCCGTAAAACGTTAACTATGTTGCATTTTTGCTCCTTGTAGACGATACCAGTAAAGTTGGTACGTGAGCTATGAAATCTTGTTAAAATGGCGAGAAGCGCACCAATAACTGATGTGTTTGCCGAAATTAGTAAAAACTAACATCCGAAATCAAACACTTAAAAAACTGATAACAGATTAGCTTCACCTTGAAGACATGCTCACAAGGGATTCTAATCCTCTTCACTAAGCATCATTAAAAAAAAAAATGTAAATATTACTGGTCTATCCTACTTACTCATCTGCTTCACTCGCTCTCGCACTCTCACCTATAGTTCGTCATGCAAGTCATCTTCTTCCTCCGATCCACCACCGGGAGCCCCACCTGATCTCTGATAAACGGCAGTGATAATGGGGTTACAAACAGCTTCCACCCCCTTGAGCTTCTCCTCATAGTCCTTCTGCTCTGCTGTTTGGTTATCATCTAGCCACTCAAGAGCCTCCTTGACAGTTGTCTCAATCTTCTCCTTCTCATCCGACTCGAGCTTGTCTGCTAGCTTATCCTTGTCATTGATTTGGTCCTTCATGTTGTACGTGCAAGTCTCCAAGCATTACGAGCATCGATTCTCTCTTTCACCTTCTTGTCTTCCTCTGCAAACTTTTCTGCTTCTCTCACCATGTGTTCAATCTCTTCTTGGCTTAATCGGCCCTTGTCGTTGGTAATGGTGATTTTCTTGGATTTGCCTGTCCCTTTGTCCTCTGCCTTCACATTTAGGATACCGTTTGCGTCTACTTCAAAAGTAACTTCAATCTGAGGGGTTCCCCTGTTAGACATGAGGACCAAACACAATCAACTTTCCCTACTAAACATTAAATTTTCTGTGATTCTATTACATTGGACAGTTGGCAGCCATACGATAATAGTAAGTTGATAACCTTAATATAATTGAAGACTGTCAAAGCAACAAATTCTTATCTATCGAACTTTGTCCAAAAAGTAAATGTCCATGAAAACAGCTGAAAAGCATCCTATACGCATCATCTAGGATGTTACTTTCTCTTGAAGATGGCGGAGATCAAATACTTTGAAAATCAAGTGTGACAATGAAAAAATGGAGTACAACAATGGAAATTGGCATTCAAAGTCAATATGAAGAGGCCAAAGTAAAACTAAGTGAGAATTACACTATATAGTAAGTGCAATTATATGTAAAGAATTTCCTTTAAATACAAGTCACATTTCATAAAAATCATTCTGATATGGATAGAAAAATATGTAGCTGACCTTGGGGCTCGAGGAATGCCACTCAAATCAAATTTACCAAGCAATCTACAATCCTTTGTGAGACTTCTTTCCCCTTCAAAAACCTGAACATCACAATAAGAACTCCTCAAGTTTAGGATAGCCCTTTTATTTCGGCTTTTTTAAGATGTCGTGGAGGTGACAAGGGTGGAAACTCTTCCTTTCAAAAGAAAGAAATTATTGTACCTGAATGGAGACCATGGTCTACTGATCTTGGTAGGTGGTGAAAACCTGTGATTTCTTGGTAGGAAAAACAGTGTTTCTAGGGATCAACTTGGTCATCACCCCACCTACAGTTTCGATACCAAGAGTGAGCGGAGCCACATCCAAGAGAAGGATATCAGCATTTATACACCACGTCACAAATTAGTCAGCAAAACCCTATATATTATTTCTCATTCTCAGTTAAATTACAAACCAATAATCGTATACAACTAAAATATTCAATATGCTCTTGTGATGAAGTTTTTGTATCATATCAAATACAGACACAATACCTTTGGTCTCGTCACCACCCTCTCCACTCAAGATGCCTCCTTGTACAGCAGCGCCAAAAGCAACCACCTCATCAGGGTTCACTCCCTTATTGGGCTCTTTCCCATCGAAATAATCCTTGAGATCCTGTTGAACTTTGGGAATTCTTGTGCTACCCCCTACAAGGACAATTTCGTCAATTTGTTTCTTGTCCAATCCTGCATCCTCCGTGGCTTTCTTCACAGGTCCCATCGTCTTTCTGAACAAATCATTGTTCAGTTCTTCGAATCGAGCTCCGGTCAATGGCTCAGAGAAATCAATACCGTCAAATAGTGATTCAATTTCCACTTGAACTTGGTGCTGACTGCTCAACGCTCCCTTCGCATGCTCAGCTTCTCTCTTCAACTTGCCAAGAGCTCTGTTGTCCTTGCTGATGTCCTTTCCGTGCTTCTTTTTGATCAATTTGATGAAGTACTCTATAATCCTCTGATCAAAATCCTCACCTGAAAATAAATTAAATTTTTAATACATAATCTATGATAAGAATTTTGCACACTTGACATGTATTGTCAAATTTCATTTATTGTGTGTATCGACTTCTTCTGATAAGTATGTTTTCTACATCAACTTAGTAAAGAATGTCTTTATCATAAGCAAATCACTGTTGTTTAGGACTTGATATTTGCCCTGGTGTGATAATAGAGCTACAGGAAGACTACCGAAGGGAATAGACGTCATTCAGGAAATATGTAAGTATAACAAACAAAAGCACCGCCCTTACCTCCAAGATGAGTATCATCATTTGTGGCAAGGATCTCAAATACACCATTGTCAATGGTCAATATACTGACATTGAACGTCCCACCACCAAGATCAAATACGAGGATGTTCTTTTCGCCACCCTTCTTGTCCAGCCCATAGGCGATTGCAGCAGCGGTTGGTTCGTTAATAATTCTAGCAACATTTAGCCCAGCGATAATTCCAGCATCCTTTGTAGCTTGCCTTTGGGCATCGTTGAAGTATACTGTAGTTTGCAACAAAAGATGACATATTACTAGTACATACACAACTTGAAGGAGAAAGATTTTGCCCTGTAGGAAGAGCTTCAGCATCCTTGATCGTTTTCCCAAGGTATGCCTCAGCAGTCTCTTTCATCTTGGTTAGAATCATAGCACTGATCTCCTCAGGGCTAAATACCTTAGTCTCTCCATCCTTGATTTTCACTTGGATATAAGGCTTACCGTCCTTATTCACAATCTTGTAAGGAACAAGCTTCATATCCCTTTGAACCTCCTTGTCCACGAACCTGCCAACACAGATAAAAACCATTAATTGCATTCCAAAATATCAATAACTCGACTCAGAGCTTCTTAAAGAAATGCGTATTTACTTTCTTCCAATAAGTCTCTTGACATCGAAGACAGCTTTTCGGCATTAGTCGCAGCTTGATTCTTCACGGCTTCCCCGATCAGTCTCTCATTTTCAGTGAAAGCAACCCATGATGGGTAAAATACGGTTTCCTTGGTCATTTGCTATGATCTCAACATGACCGTTTTTGTAAACACCAACACAAGAATAAGTTGTCCCAAGATCTATACCGATGACTGTGCCCAACTTTGAGGCTTCTTCTTTGGCAATAGAAATTGCAGATAGACAACCTGTTACACAAATTGTGAATTAGCACATTTAATAGCTAGTCACTGTATCACCACAAACTTGTAGATGAGAAATTATAAGCACGGTCAACAATGTGGACTTTTGAAAAGAAAAGGTGGGGTCCTAAAGAGGTGTCTAGATACATTTCAGTGTTCAGACACATAACACGTAACCACAACAGGAAAGCAGGAAGACAAGAGATGTCGACTCATTATGAAACCATAATATGAAGATATGTCTGCATGGGTATCAAGCCCGTAGCAGCCATTTACTATCTGAATTTCAACTCAAGTAAACATTTTCCCAACCAATAGAGTTAGTTATGCAGCTAATATCTCCCGTAAAATTTTCTCTTCGGTTGATTCAAATTAACAGTAACCTCAGCTGAATCTTCTGCTTCGGAGATCTATTAGTCTACCTTGCACATGGTTTTTAAACTGCCAAAACCTTCACCTTTAACTCTTTTACAATACGAATAGTATCTCGCGAAAGAGTAGATATTTAGATTCACCTGTGCACGCTAGCATGCAATCCAACCAAGCACCTTGTATAAAAGGTAAAAGTGCAACTTTTTTTTTTAAATGAGAAACCCATCATATAAATCATCATCATTATCCAAGCCAATAAATCATGATCATCACTTAGGTTGGAGTTGGCTAAAGACAACCAAAATAAGATATTTACATGAACTTTTCTGTGGCACTAGTTACTATCCAAGATTAGCTAATCTTCCAACACATACGTGTACCCATTATTTCTTATTTCAAAATCTTAATTTAGAATCTTTGTCCAACGCATATTGTCCAAGCACTCCTATTTTACATGAAAGATAAGCTCAAACTAATACTGAAGTGCACATGGCAACAAAAAAAATGACTCATTTACCAATTGTATCAAAACCATACAAACACCTTTATTGTCGGATTGTCAGTTGATCCTAAAACACGGACATTTTCCATACATAATTTTTTTGCACATATATCATTACTAAAAACCTAACAATACGAAATAGTACATCCTCTTCGGATCAAACTTAGGGCTTGTTTGGTTGCAACTTATAAGCTCTAGCTTATCAACTTTTTTACTTAAAAGTCAGATCTTGGCCGCTCAGCTTTTAATCATAGCTTATTTGCTGACAAATAAGCCAGAAATTTTAAACCTGATGAATCCCATTTTTTTCCTTAATAAAAACAACCTAGCTTACTTGATTAAAAGCGACAAACATACAAACAATCAAACAAACAAACCTTTGCTGAAAAAGTAATCATCTAATAAATAATAAATAGAAAGTGGAAAAACAAAAAACAACATATGTATTTGATCTGATCCAGTAAATGAAAATTTAAAAGAATGATATATACAAATGAAGACGATTGGTAGAGCAATGAGAGAGCCGCTCCTCCTCCTCCGCGAGCCGCCCATCGCTTCTATCTTCTACTTTCTCTCTATATATCGATTTTTTATATGCGTAAATCCTCAAACAGATTACTGGAAAAAAAGAGATAACAGACTCTCTCTCTCTCTCTCTCTCTCTCTCTCTCTCTCGCTCGCTCGCTCTGTATTTGCCGCGCGAGAAGCTACATATATATATATATATATATACACTACATGTATATATACATACATACATATATTATTTGGGGATGACGTGGCCAATCAGGTTTAAAAAACATGTCATTTTTCATGGCTTTATTTGGGGACGTGTCATTTGCGAATACAATAATTGTCTTTCAATAGTTATTCAACTCAATTATGCATTCCAACTACACCCACAAATACTTTACTTAATTAGATGTCAAAAAATAATTAAAAACTTTACGTTTTGGTGCAATTAGTCGTTACAAAAGTTACTGAATTAACACAATTACCCTTCTATTAATTATTTGGTCAAATAATACAAGAATCTATAAGAGTAATTTGGTTATTTCTATTCTATTTCAAATTTGAATACTTCTTTTTTTTTTAAACTTCAATCGAAAACAATGTGCCAAGTATTTATGAAATAAGTCCTAAACAAAGAACTTCATATTACTAGAAAATGAAAATTTTGAAGTAAGAGGATTAGGAAATCTACATGATGGAGAGAGAACAAATCTCCTGTAGAGCAGTAAAATTACAAACTACAAGATGCTGACTTACAAGTTGCTCTCCATTTAACTTGTACACACACACACAAAAAAAAAAAAAAAAAAAAAAAAAAAAAAAAAAAAAAAAAAAAAAAAAAAAAAAAAAAAAAAAAAAAAAAAAACAAAAAAAAAAACAGGTCAAGATGGTGAGCCTTTTTTAATGGATGGATCGTAGTGATTATCCACTATTAAAATTCTAGCCAAATATGGATGATCATATCATATACTTAATTACATGTTGTCTACGAAAAATTTAAATATCATATCAAGTAACTTATGCAATTATTATTATATTATATATAAAAATATGAAATAAAAAGTAGAATATTGTTCTAGCTGCGACGTAAATGTAGAAAACACATAGAATATGTCTAGGCGATTTGAAATGTAATATTAATACTTCTATCATCTTTTTTTTTTAATCTTGTTTTCACATAAATTTTCTATTCTGCAATAAAATTAACTGAAAGTTTTAAAAATAATTTTTGACGAGATAGTTCTTTACACTTTGCATGAAATTTGGTTAATAATTAAAAAATGTATGTATTTAACACTCAAAACTCTTCATAGAGTTTACTTGAAATTCATTGAAAAAATATTTAATGGTGACATAATTTATTTTTGTTTTCTTTATATGTCTATATATATATATATACATATACATATGTATATTATATGTCGCTGCAAACCACAAATGTCCATATTACGCACTTGCCCCTCAAGGAAAAACCTTATATTTGGCTAAAGGAATATCCAATTAAAAAAAGAGGGCATATTCTAATTAAAAAACCCAAATAACCGCAAATTCTTAAAAAAAAAAGTCCAAATATCAATTTTATAGAAATTTTGAAAATTGAAAATAGGAAAAAAAACCAAACATGATACAGCGAGGCACCGGTTAACGTTAGAACAATAGAAGAATATCAGATGATCTCCCACAATGTAATTCTCTCTCCTTCTCTCTCTCTATCTCTCTCCGGGTTCCAAGAAAGGTTTTTTTTTTTTTTTTAAATCAATTTTATCAATTAGTTGATAATTAGAATTAGTAGTCTCTGTCTTAGTTTTTTGGTTCTTGTTAGTATTTGACCTTCTACTAAGATTAATGTAGTTATGTGTAAACTTAATTTTTTTTTAATAATATTTATTTTTCAAATCTATCTCTTTTTTGTTCCAATTTTCGGGGATCCGTATCAGTAAGGAAGAGAATATGAATTTTATTTTTTTCTTTAAAACCTTCTAATGGATGTTTTGCATATTTCTATTCCTTTTCTACTCCTCTTATTTTTGTAATTTTATTAATTTAAACTCATTAAAAAAATAATTCCTAAACTAATATTAAGTCGATCATCTCCACAGAAAAAAAAAAAAAAACAAAAACCCATCGATTGGCTTGCCATCTCTCAGCCTCCTCTCCATGCACAACCATGCAGCCCAATCGCAAATGCAGAGGTTGCCTCCTCGTCACGGCATACATAGCCCCATCCCATGAGAATATACTGCTAGGCCATACAAAGGCTATGGTTAAGAGAAATGGGGATAAAATGAACAAAGAAACAAGTTTGGAGAAAATAAAAAGAGAAACTTAAAACTAAAGTAGTCCCGAGGAAGGCAAATTTAGTAGGGGGCGGAAGAAGAAGGGAGTGTCGGAGACTGCTGTGACTCACTTAATTCGGAAATTTTTATAAGAACTATGCATAAAATTTAGATGTTATAATAATTTCTTCTTTGCAGGCCCTCTAAAACAAACATATGGATCCCCTATATTGTCCCCTACCTGAAAATCATAGTTACACCACTTGGATATCATCATATTTTATAAAGGCGGACAAATTCTGTATTCCTTTTGGATAATCTTATTAGTGTAATTGTTTAATGTATGATTGAAATATAATTTTACAAATCATGGTACTAAAATAGCAATTCCTTTTTCGTTATCTAATTGAACAAATATTTAAAGATTAAAGTGTTATTGTACTGGCAAGGTAAAAATTCATGTGAGGGAGGAAAAATTTACCAAAATGGGACAGATTCCAAAATTATTTATCACAATGGATCACTTTGAAAACTATTTATCAGTTTTGATCTTTTTATGAAAGAATTACCATTTATATTCTCTTAATGAATAAAATACACTTTGCACAAAAACTAACATCTGTCCATGTTATTCCATCCCTCAATCCTTAATACAATTATTAATAGTATCAATTTTTAGATCTACCCTTGATATGTAATGAGATGAACCCGATGTCATGCTTGTTGGTGCCGTTATGGTTAAAATAATTATAAGATAATAAATTGAAAATAATAAAGTTGAAATAAAAAAAAATATTATTAATGAAGAACAGTAAACAATATTACAAATTTGTAAACTTACTGCGTTGTTTCAAATGAAATTAATATATGAGTACAAGAATTAGTTGGATTGGAATCCCAGACGGGACTACAATTTTACCGTATCCCCTTAAATCCAATTTTACTGCCATTCAAGCTGCTTCTGACCTGGAATGGTAATGAACTCCCAAAATACATGTAGCACCTCGGTTGTGCGTAGGCGAGCGTGTGTGGGCG